>VCRD01000026.1:770614-811191 GCA_006783055.1 Trinorchestia longiramus
AGCAGCAGCAGCAGCAGCAGCAGCAGCAGAAGCAGCAGCAGCAGCAGAAGCAGAAGCAGCAGCAGAAGCAGAAGCAGCAGCAGCAGAAGCAGCAGCAGCAGCTGCTCACTCTCTGTAGGCCCTGCAGGTTGTAAACTGACGCTGGCAGGTCGTCTTTAAAGAGCTGTTGGAGGCCGCGACCAGCCTGACTTGTATCACCCTTGTATTCCTACTTGCTGCCTCCAATTCTCTAGCCTGCCACCAAAACTGTGTGGTACATACCGTCCTAATTCATTACTTCGTTGAAAATTAATTTTGTTCTTCGTCATGCGTCAATATATGCCTCAGTAGGAGTTTGAGTGGAGCAACAAAAACCGTTGAGGTTGCAATTTTAACCTTAGATTTTATTCGTACGATGAAGTTTTCAACTAATTATGATAATTTGAATTTTGTTGAATTTCCAATTATTTATTATGAAAATACGCCTGTAATTATTGGATTCGTTTATGATACATTCGGGTACCATTTTATTGCCTTGCTTAACGTGCGTCTAAAATGTGTCCCATTTAAAACATATGAACTATTACATGCAACACTTGAAAATTTTCTCAACAGATTTTCAAAAGTCATGGTGATATTTCATGTCATATTTGAACGAAGATAATGTTAGGAACAGGTCATCAATGGAATATCGGGATATGAGCTTGGTTAGATGTGTGTGAACGGTCTGTATTAATGGAAGCTAACTTAGGGAAGTGAGCTCTCCTAAGAGTAGATGAAACTTTCCTTTAAAAACATCTGATTTTATTGTACAACGGAAGCTTCTTATTAATGGGGAAGCTACGATTTTAAGAATTTCCGAATAACGATTTATGATGAGCCTTCAGAGATGGAAACTGAGCTTCATTAATATTAACATAACTCTTTTCAATGTGCTTCGTCTTGGCAAGGAAATTTTCCCTCATTTAACTGGTAAAATCACGATCAAGAGACTCAAGAACAAAATATGCTTAATATTAAAGGAAACTCATAGTTAAGGTTGTATTATATAGTTTTCAGAATACTCTCCGTAGAGTGTTGGTGGTAGATAAAAGTTAATTCCTGTCGTTGAAGTTACGAATTAGAGTTCATGATCTGTTTAGTTGATTTACTCACTTCTGACTTAATTATTCAGAGAAGTTACACAAACTTGGACTAACTCACAAACTCAAGGGTCTTGTGACTGCAATAATGACTACCAGCCGCGCCTACGAAAGCTGTACAGCATTGCATTCACAAGCCCTCCCTGAAACAACGGTCCTGGTGCATCTCACGTGCTTGTGCCATCGAATTTGTGGCGCATGAAAGTAGGAGACTTGCTAAACATACATCACAGAGCAAGTGTATTGATATCTGCTCAAAACTTATTTTAGAATAACCACAGATTTGCAAGTAAACTCTAATTGTTTATTAAATCTACACTTAAAAATGGTTACCATAGAAGAAGCTTGCTCATGTTTTAAATTTAAATAAAAAAAATTTCTTTCTCCTTCAGTTTTGTTTCCCCGGATGTTGTGACCACAAAAAACAATTGAATCTGTGACGTCAGTGCTGTAGTTACGTTATCAAATGTTAATAATTAAAATGTTTGAAAAAGTGCTGTTATAGAATTTAATGACCTCGCCGGTTAAAAATATGAACTAGGTGATGGAAACAATGTAGAAAACACACGTACTTTGGTACGACCATATATAAATGATGTACACGCTACTAGATCTCTTCTATCCTTTTAATTGTTCATCACTACTGCATTGTACAATGAGTGCCATTTTTCGCCTTTTACTCACAGGTTAGGAGCTGGATATGATCATAAGTCTCTTGTTCATTAGTTCAAACATATAACTGCCCGGTACTCCATTGAGTGCAACGAAATCACCGTGACTCATTCAGAGCTACATGCAGACATGAGCCGTCACGGGCTGCCGTGCGATAACGCGTCTCTGACTGGTGTAGTCTGCGTGGCAGAGCGAGTACAACTGTTGCACTCTCACGGCCTGTGTTCAGTATTGTGATTTAAGAAATGGCAACAACAATACGACAACTAAAAGCGTTGCTATGATGGTGCGTTTTCATGGAGAAATCTGCATTTTTCGTCGCAAATTAGGGATATTTGTATTTAATATCTGGAAGACCGTGGCCGATACTTGTTTTAGTTCTTTTGCTTCTGTTTCATTACGTCAGTGAACTTGAACTCAGCGAAAATATCCCCCACTGGATTCCATTGGAGAGAATTAACCATTTAGGGCTAATGGATCTTCGAGAATAGGTAGAAATAATGAACTCGCCGCTCCCAAGGCAAAAGTACGCCAAGTGTAGATTGTCGTTTCTTTCATGTCTTTGCGTCATAAGTCAAAGGCCAATACATATTTTTCTTAGAGTAAGCAAGAATTTTTTTCAAGTGAGCTGGTGTTGCTTTATGTAGTTAAACTGGCCTAATTTTTCATCTGCTCCATTTTCTCACCGCGTAACCAATTTCCTAACATAAAGCTGTTTTCATAACTATTCTTTTGACTTATGGTTTCTTGCTAGTGCACAGTTACTGTTCGACTCCATTTCATTGGTTACCGTAGTAAAATCCCGTCTATTCTAATTCGTATACTGTACGTACAACATATAGAACTAGACCATCGTACAACTAAATATGTCAATCGCTGGAGAACTCTGAAATAATGTGTACCAGAGAGTTGTTTTTGAGCCTAGTCACATCACCAGGTGGTCTGGAACAAGGCTTCAGCAGGATGTGTGATTATTAAGTATTAACACGTTGCCTCCGATTGCCTGATTGGTGTAAAACTTCACTTTGTACGCATAGTCACAAGAAGGATCTGAAAAAATTACAGAACCTAACCTACATGGTACACATACGTACCACTTCGGAGTCAACATGTTAAGTTTATTTCTCTCCAACGTTTTGAAGCGCAACAGTAACTCTTCATGAGACCTTAAGCTTTCCGAAGGAAAATAGAGAGGTGGCCAGTGTGATTCAATCACTTGCCCAATACACGGCAGTAATTTAATATCACAGGCCAGTGTCACATCAAATGAAGCGTAGTGAATACAAATGACCGACTCTTTTTCTCTAGATCGTGATGACATGACGCTAAAATAAATTAGTCATTTAATGTATACAACATTTATACTGGTTTCCATTTTGGATACATGACTTCTAACTAGAATTGGCTTGGTTAAGCTATCAAAGGTACATTTCCGTGCAAGTACTGTATTTATTTCGCGTGATGGAAGGGAAATAAGTTTATTGGTTTTTATTAATATTTTAAGAGTTCTGGCTTCATACGGTATGATATACATTCGATTTCGTAGCCATTGGTAGTATAATTCGTATGAAGGGTTTGACCTTGACACCGAACAAGTTAAGCTTAAACTAAACCTTTCCACCTTGCTCGGGGAAAGGCTGTCTCCTTGGCTAAAATCCGGTCTCTAAATTCAGTGAATGATCTTGCTCTATTGACGCAGCATTTTGTCATCTGAATAAAAAGCTCGACTCAGTTGAGCAAGAGTCCTTCCAGAGAATCATGGTCTGACAGGGAAACAATTGAGGACATAATCGACTCCAGCAGAGCTGGTGCGAACGGCAGCTCTGCAACTAGCAGAGATCCTTCACGATTAAACTTAGCGTATACAGACAGCATCAACAGATGAAAGGAGACGCTCTGCGTACAACTGGTGTCAACACCTTCAAGTTGTGACGGCTGGAGTGAAGAACTCGAAGATCGCGTTCGTCATCTGAGCCAAAGAACTGAGTCTTAACTAGCGTGACACGGAACACGCTGTCGCAGCTCCTGAACAATGATCTTACCCGACTGAGGACCACCTTGCTCTTCAAAGTTAGGTGTCTCAAGAAGACACATGGTTCAATTGAGTTGACAGTATATGAACAATAATTAAAAATAAACCTAGCCCTGTCGTCCTTGAATTCGGGGCTGACCTTGATAAACTCAGTCATTGACCATAAGAATAAGTGACTAGTAACTAAATTTAACTTGGTAGCTTTTACACTTGAAATCAATTTGTAATGGTCTGAACGAGTATCGTTGTTTTCGACAGATAAGATCTAATTATTTCGCTTGCTGGCGATTGACCTTTTCAGATGATGTACTCAGAAATTCACACGTCGCTAGTATGATTTTGAATGGATCTTCCATGATGTGTCTGTTCACTTTTACCTGAATGATTACGAGAAATAGCAGGTGCAAATTTAGTATGCTAAAATTCTATTTGAATTTTAGTTTTTACCTAAGACTTAACGAATTGAATAGTTCATTAAAAACTAATTAAAATAGTACTTCTTCGACTGGAGGTCAATTTCTGGTATAGGGCAGTTTTTCTTCGGATTTGAAGATCCTTTGCTGCTTGGCCAGTATAAATGATGACCACTGCAGCAGCATTGCGCAATCTAAATTATGTGTTCTGCACACTTATGAGGTAGGCTTTCAATTATACCCTTATTATAATGCGCTAGGATAAGATCGCTATTCTTTGTAGAGCGTTGTGCTAGACTTTGTCATTGTTAGCACGATCTCCCTGCTGGTCGTTATTAAACAAACACAATTACGCAGAAGGCTTCGTTGTAGATTTGGTTGTGCAGGACAGAAACTACAGAAATTCTCGTTGGTAAGCAGTTTTCTTCGATATAGCGGGCAACTGATGGTATTGACTCATTGCGTCGGCCTTGAGGCTGAAAGAATTCTTTAAAAATTGCAAAAAATGTGTTCATTTAAGTTGTAAAGATATAAAATTTAGGCTTCAAGCAAACTCTGTCTTTCAAAGTAGGAATTAATTCTCTTGACTAAAAATTATTCCCACTAAAATATGCCTGTATCATCGGATCTTTGTTTCATTCAAAAATGGTGAATGCAGTATGTCTAGCAATTTCATTATTTAGCAAATTTTCCTTCATTAGGTTTGACATTTCAAAAATATGTTGACACACATACAGTGTGTGCATTTTTTAAACGTATCGTGGGTGGTGACTGGCGGTAATATTTAACTGGTTTGATCATTTGAATACATGTCTCTCTCAATAGAGTATATATTAATTGAAGAACTTTCATATGAACGAACAAATATTATTTTAGTGCCACCCATTTTTTACCATTTCATTGGGGTAATTTTAGTGTATTTTTCAAAATTACAACCTATTCTAGTCACTTTGGATTTACCACTTGGCCAAGCAGAAAGTTTACTTAATGAAATTATTAAACAAAAATGTTATTCCAAATTATTGCGTGGGGGAATTTAACTTTTAGCGCTTGGGGTTTACTCGTCGCTACATTTTAATTTAGTATAGGTTAACTGGTGCGACTTTGAAGTTCAGATCATCAAGTTTTTGCTTCAATTTTTTCGATGCCTTTACCTTATATGTCTCACTTAGTAATTTTCTAACCTAATTGTAATTCAACTTGGTGGACTTGACTCGAAACCACTTTATAGTACAAGTTCTCTCAACTTGTTTCTTTTGTTCATCGTGTGAGAAAGTTAAACGCGTCTGGTATGAAGGCGGCTGTGTTTCTTCACATATGATGTGATCTTGTCGCGTTTCGAACAAACGACCGTAACTTAACACACCACCTGTATAGAGTAACTCAATATTCCTGAATACTGTAATAACTGAATTTACTTAGCCTAAGATCCTACGGTAACAAATAATCCGGCACGTCGAAAACAATGCAACTTCCCAGCGGCGTGAGGGAGCTCTGACTCACAACTTTACCGCATGTACCTGAAATGAACGCTCTGACTGCCTGTTCTCTCCGTTTCGTGCAGGATTGTGCATCCACCCTAGTGTTGACAAAGATAGAACACTAATTTAACGACTAGATTCAATACACTAATCACGGGAACTTTTGAGCTAGTAAGATTTGATAGGTAACATAGTCAGTGACTTAGGGTGGTCTTAAAACTCTGCTCGGCCATTGTGTTCCATCCCCCGCGTCACTCTGTTTAACTATCACTCTCTCCTCTTGGTACTTAACTGGGGACATTCATCTACCGCTCTCACCCCAGCTTCTTCGCCTCGAGTCAAAGAGTACCACCAATTGCACATTCAGTACGCGTCTCGACACATCATCCACTTCAATATTATTTGATGAGTTGATCGTAACAATCCCTTTGCCCCGCTGCGTAAAAACAGCCTGCTTTAGGTGTTTACTTTTCCTGCTTTTATTGGCGAGTCATTATAGTGGCTGCCGTCTATTCTGTTCAGTTGCACCGACGGATACCTCCATGCGTATTTGTACACCCAGCGTTTAGGTATAGACAGCTCATCCTATTCAAATCTAGGCGGGCTATTGTACCAGAGGACGGCCTCATCTGAAGAAATTCCTCTCCTTTCAGGGATTGCTTTCACAATCCGGTGGTATACCTCTCCACTATTTAGTTTTCTGCAGGTCGGTACGCGGCCTTTAACACTGTCGACATTTCATCTACGCAGCATATCTGCTTGCAGGTGTGACCGACAAACTGGCGTGTTATCATCATTTCTTTCAGATTCTCCAGCGTTCGTTTAATGAGTATTTTCGCGGCACCTTTCGTGTGGACACGCTTCTTGGCGCTAACAATGGATTACAACCAAACTGCGGTTGCGGAATCGATTCTCAACTCTATTGAGTTCATGCCCCACTTAAGTGCAAAGTTCACCCCCTTCAGCACTGTCTCCACCTCTGCAACGTAGATGTGATCGAAATCCTTCTTCCTGAGCCACGTTGGATCCTCATCAGCCTTGCCATTTATTTCTAACATGGCTCAAGCACAATTTTACTTGCGTCCGACCATACCACTCCATGCTTAACATCGGCACCAACCAGCTTCTTCTTACTGGGTCTTCTACTATTACACACTCAACCACTTCCTTAATTACGCATATTGCATGCTCGCCGACGAAATCCTCCTATCGCAATTCCTCAGCCCTTCTTTTGATGTAACTGAGGGCGACAAATAACCTTCCGACTATAGACTAGTACCTCATCAACATCCTGCTGGCGAAGAACAATTCTCTCGGCGTAAGCGTACCGGCAACTTCTGGTATTTTATCGTCTCTGTGAAACACTTCTCTCTAATTTTCGAGTGCCGCAACCCCAAAACTGCCCCTCTGTGCAACGCTTTCAGTGCCTTCGTATCAACCCGAATTTGTTAAATCTGGCTCATCACCTTTGTGACCGAAACGTTGGTCCCGTTGACGAGGATGTTATCGATATGCGAGGTAGTTGTGTTTTTAATAATGCCGTTTATGCTCAAAACGTTCTTTAAAACTTGAAATGATACGGAGTGTAGAATTCAGTCCAAAATTCAAGAGTGAGGCTGGAAATTTGCTCTTTATATTGAACCAACTGCTAGCGCCACAGTTCCTCATCCACCCTAAATTGCAAATCAGCTGCGTTCAGGTGTACCATTGGTATGTTTTCTCCGCACGTCGTCATTTCCGCAATGTTTCGTCGCAGCAATCGATTACATCGTCACCAGTATGCCACGCGACATTTGCATTTAGTTTGCGAAAATCCAGCACTGGCCTCACCTTGCTCTCTGCTGGTTGTTCTACAGCCATCATTGCGAGAATACCGGCATTGAACGTTTCCTTCCATGGTAGAAGAATGCCTTCTACAATCCAATCCCTCTTTTTTCGCACCCGTTAGTGTCCCTTCATAACAACATACTCTGTTTCGTAACGGGTTGATTATTCTGCCAACGCCACTTTACTGTCCAATGATGCCCATTGACTGTCCTTGCACTTGTTCCCTAGTAGCCTCTTTCACCGCCTGGCGTGCCATCACAACTCTAGTCGAGCTGAAATCGACCCTTCAGCATCCTGTACGTGACCTCCCTCAGTCGGTCAATGACGTCGCTGCCAAAAACTACGTCCACGCCAACTAACTGGTCCGATACCACTGTTCTCGAAACCACCAGAATTTTTCTCTTAACCATGGTCTTCACACGATGAGCAACTTTACATCCAACTTTTCGTCTATCCGAAAGTACTGATTCTCGCATCACCATCACATGGGGCTATATACTGAGAATGGACAACCGTCATAGTGTATCCTGGGTCTACGAGCTGACTCCTTATTAATCAACACTTAAACCTTTGACCATGCACCCCTTTACCTCGACAGGATAACTACAGACGCAATAGTCACCCCTTACTCGTTTTCCGAATTCTGCTCTTGACATTCACTGGTGACATGGTCAGACTTGTTGCATGTAAAGCATTTCGTATCTTGTTCCTTTTAGTTCCTGATCAAGTGAGGGCCATGACACCTAAAGCATTGCCCCCCTAAACTGGCCGCGCCGGCTTTACCCTGCCTTGGTCTTTCTCTCGGCACTTCTCTTATCGTCGTGGCTGATACTCTGCCCCGCTGTGTTTTGCTGATAAAGTTCTAGCGTTGTGTTCTCAGATCACTAAGTTCTAGTTTTTCAGGACATTTCATATACGCTTCAGGGCAACCCCAGTGTGGTCTGGCAATCCGTTTACAATGGGCAACTTAAATACCTTTTCCAGACAGGAGACTTAGAGTTGTGGGTTAACAGGAGACTGATGGTAAAACAATTAATTCTCTTCCGTAATTTCTGTCACGCCATTTGGGTGAGCTTTGTTAGGTTCTGTATTCCTAAGAAAGTTTTCCTGACGGGCAGGAAAATTTTTCGCTGATTACTTCTTTCAAACAATACTCGCCTGTCAGTCAAGACATTTCCTCCTGACGAGGGTTAATAAGGAGTATAACTTCTCATTTTTCGAATTGTTTCTCACAATAGAATAACGCAATTGCTTTTTATGCGGTCATTTATAGTCGACAATGTTTGATTGCGGGCTTTCCATTGTTTGTCATCGATTATCTACTTTGATAGGAAAAAACAATTCGTACTCCGTCGCCCCAGTCTCTTGCTATTCGAAATTTCGAGTTTTAAAATCAAAGTGCATTCTAGCTATGTATCAGTTTTGAATGAATCCCCAGTCAGCCTTTTTAAATAAATATCTCACATATTATATTTGTAAGTAGGAATTTTATTGTATTCGTATCTAATGTATTTTTTCATGATGATGATGATGATCGTTACGATCGAAATTCTCAATTTTTATTTACCGCCTCCCGTTTTCTTTTGAATTGTTAAAGACTGTCCAAGCTCTGAGTGATCTTACTTGTTACTTATCTTTTGTTAAGATTTTTAAAATGTATTAATTTAATATTCGTTACTGCATTTCATAGTGGTTGTTCCTTGAAGAATCTTAAATGCCAAATAATGAAGATAATAACATTGAAATTCTGGTTCGTATGATTTAAGTTCAGCGAGTATGCATGTTTCAATTTTAATTTCTGTGTTTTTGTTCGAGCAGGACATAGAGTATGGAGGATTTGCACCCGACGGCTCGGACGCCGGAGCCTAGCAACAGCAGCTTCTCTGTGCCTCATGTGGGGCCTCGCTATTACAGTGATGCCCTTAGCCCTCACTCCTAAAGTGTCCTTGCCCTTAGAGGCGCAGCCTGCCGTGCGCCGGATACACCAGCAGCAAGACTCGGACTACTCAAACACAAAGCTAGTGAGAGAGGAGGTTCTCAGGGGCACAGGCCCCGACCAAAGCCAAGGTTCAGGGTTACATGAACGTCACACGTTCCTTAATCAAATGAAAGGAATGGTTGCGTTACCCATGGGACATGCAAGTATTATGAATGCTAGTGAAGTTCCTGCAAAAATCAAGGCCAATCCATTGGAATTGAACGCAGTCAATACCATTGCTAGTGAAAAGCACCCCTCTATGGAAGAAAGCCCATCATTCAACGTTATCGGAAAATCTGAAGCTTTTGCTCCTATCTTTCCCAAAATTGGACCTAAAAAGAATACCGGGGACGTTGGAACTCGAATTGAAAAGTTGAATGAGAGCCATTTGCCTGAAGTAGTCTTAGCTAACGAGAAAAACGATCGAAAAGGGTTAGGAGGAGCTGCTGAGGCCAATGAAGGACCTTACACACTTCCTATACTCAAAACTCCCAAGGATTCCAAGCTACCTGCCCCGCAAAAGGTAAGAAATATGGTCATTTTATGACATGTGAAGCTGTTTGCTAAAAGCTGTATAAGTTTACAAATGTTATGCATTTCTTGAACACACATTTGTGTTAAAAAATTTCAAATAATTGTCTCAGAAAATTGAAGAAACTTATCTTATATGAAGAATATGACACTTTTCTTCTCCTAGTCCAATCTACCTATATAACGGTGTATCTTCATCTCTTTCTATATGTGTGTGCTTTCCACTTCTTCCAATCTATTACTGAAGAAAAATTATTGAACTGAAATCAGAACTGGTATACATGCGTTATAAGCATTCCATTGTGGATGCCAGAGGCGCGGTTTTCTGTAAAATACTCAATTTTCTCCTGTTATTAGCCTGTTTCTTAACGCGGCCATATTATCGGTTGATGAGATACAGAATAGAAGTTCTGTATATATTCGTGAATAATATTCAGGTTCTGATAGTACCACTGATAAAATTGGAAAATGTATGTATTTCATGGATCCTTGATTTTATCACTTTTTAAAGCGGAGAATTTCCACAGGTACTATCTAGATCATGTTATTGGTAGGTAAGATTGAATGGAAGTTTTGTATATGTTCGTAAAGAATATTCATTTGAAACACTATAATTCGTCGTAAATCTTAAATACATTCGTGTTTATAAGAACTTTGAATTAATGAAATTCCACGATTTAGATTTAACTAATTTGAAATTATCATAAAGATGAATGTATTAAAGTTTTACAACGAATTATCAGGTTTGAAATGAATACTTTGTAATAATTTCATTCAGAACTACCTTTCTGCATCTTATCTACCCATAACATACCCAGATACTACCCGTTGATATTCCTTGGTTTAAAAGTGATAAAATTAAGGATCTGTGAAATAAAATACATTTTTCAGTTTTACCCGAGAATATTTTTCATCAAGATTTATATACAGAACTTCCATTCTTTATCTCATCCACCAATAACATGGCCGTGTAGGAACAGAAAATTACTAAAGGAAAAGATGGCGTATTTTGTAGAAATCCGGCGCCTTGGGTTCCACAATCCAATGCTTATAATACATACATGTATACCCGTTCTGATTTCAGTTGAATAATTCTTTTTCAGTAATAAATAAAAAGTAATGGGACGGACACACACCGAAACATGGAGCAACACTGCCTATTATATACATACTAGCCAGTTCCCGTGGAAATTCCACGATTTAGATTTGAGTAATTTGAAATTATTATAAAGATAAATGCATTGAAGATTTACGACAAATTATTGTGTTCTAAATGAATACTTTTCATTAATATATACAGGACTTCCATTGTGCATCTTATCTAACGATAACGTGGCCCAGATAGTACCCGTTAACATTCATTGATTCAAAAGTAAGAAAATTAATGATCTATGAAATTGAAAAAAAATCAGTTGTACTCGTGGTACCATCAGAATCAAAATAATTTTCTTGAATGTATACAGAACTTTCATTTTGTATCTCCCTAACGATAACATGGCCGTGTAAGAGAAGAAAGCTAATAACGGAATAAACGCGTGTTTTATAGTGATCCGGGGCTTATGGTATCCCCAATACAATACTTGTAATACATGCATACCCGTTCTGATTTCAGTTCAATAATTTTTCTTCAGTAATAGATAGGAAGTAATGGGACGGATACACACAGATACAGCAAGATGGAGATACATAGTCGATTATACATGTAGATGTAGACTAGTAGACCCACACTTGAAAACTCGCGTGTTTTTATTGATTTTTTTTCGTTTGATTTGTCAGTAGTAGCAAGCTTTGCTAGTTAGTTTTCACAATAAATGTCTTTGGTGAGGCATTGATGTGCCTTTGGTATCCACAATACAATGTTCACTGTTACATATATGTGTATATCCTAGGGAATTTTCTCCTATCTTAATCCTTAAGAGCGTGACAGAGAGACGGACCAAACAAGCAAGCAACAAAATGTGTATTATTATATAGTGGAATGACAATGAAATGATGCCAATCACTCCTACAACTGAAAACCGAACGCTCCGTTATTCATATAATACGAGTATATATTTCTCCTGTACTATCGATGTCGTGGGTTGCAGCGGCGCTTCTTACTCGTACCTGTAAATTCTTTAAAGATTAATGTGTTTATTGCTGCGAAATATGGCTTTTTGAGTAAGATTTTAAGAGTAACTAATTTGATCTACTCCTTTATATATGTTAAGACTGTAATTTGAACGGGTGTATGATCCTCTTAGGAATTGATGTATATACCTTACAGAAAGAGCCAAGCAAACGCCACTTAAATTGACGATCTTGATATGTATGTGCATAAGTATTGTTGACTTAATTATCTTCGTCCTTCTTGCTCATGTCTTGATGTTGAGTACCTGCATACTGAAGTGCTTGTACGTTGAAAGCAAGAACGTGGTAAGTTTAAGTATGCATAGCGAACTTGAATACGTTCAGAATTTGAGTTCGTATGTGGAACGTGAGAGAGCGTGGTTAATATCAACAGGAAGTTCCTTTGATCGTGTGGTCGGTTTCAGTGGCTTGCCTGTGGAGACGGACGTTATAATGTCTGGAGGAATGACCTTCGCTGGGTCCGGTCGCGCTTTTAAGTGTCGTGGTTCGGTAGTGTGAAATTCGTATATTGTTGCGTACTGACCTACGTGTTTGCGAGCATCCTGCTTGCCCGTAGGCAGAAATGTAGCTGTTCCCTTTGTGCTGGCTGTTGACTATCTATTATGTTGCTGCAGCGCCTTATGAACCCTCATGATTCTGGTCTACAGAACCAAAAAACATCTCAAGAGCCTGTGTTGGTTCCGATTGATGGATTCATTATTGCACTACATAGTATGTAGTATGTAGCACGTTCCTCATTAATGAATAAATTTCACTTTCCAAGTTGAAGGCAGACTGAAATGGGAACTTTTATTTTAACTGTGAGCTCAGTTCTAGTTGCACCAAGGCTGTTGCCGCAATTTGATAGGACTTTTATCTCAGCCCTGAACTTGTCTATCAAGCAGTCCTGGAAACGATATTTTCAATGTCGTGTCCTCAGTCTGTCGGCTACATGGCGAAGGTGGGCGCTTCAGCCGACGCTCGGCGCCCTGCTGGGCAGGTGGAGGAGACTGACGCTAGAGACGAGGCTGCCTCTCACGTGGTGCCATTCAGAGGTGCTAGGGGCGTGTACAGCGGCGTCGGCGGTGTCTTCCCCATACATCCTGTCGAATTTCAGGTGGGGTTGTAACTCCTATTTATTAGTCATGTTTAATCATTATACCCTTTTATATTCCGATATGGTGTTCTGTAAGTACCATATACATTCGTGCAGTGGACTTCATTCTCACGAACCTATTTATCGAAAAAATTGTTAGAATTGCAATTCTATGCGGGAGTTTTCCGTCTATGTCACAATGCAATAAAAAACTGGAGACTGGGGATAGAAATTAGACAACAGTGGACAACTCAACTTTTGGAGATTAGTACTCAGAGCACGCGCTATTTGATGGTCATCACCTGATCACTCCCGTGCTATGAACATGAACAAACTTTTGAACCTGAAGTGACTGATACATGCGTTAAGCGTTTCAAGTCGTCTATTAAATGCATAACGTGTGTCAACATCTGAGAAGTAAATATGCGTCAAGCGTTTGAAGTATGCATAATACAGGGTGTCTCAAAAAAATGTACTCACCCTTTAACCGTTGCTAACATGCTGTCTTCTTTGTGTTGCAGGTGTGAGGTTCGAACCTTTGCGAACATGATTCTTTAATCACATTTAATCATGTTTGCAAAGGTTCGAACCTCACACCTGCAACACAAAGAAGACAGCATGTTAGCAACGGTTAAAGGGTGAGTACATTTTTTTGAGACACCCTGTATGTGTCAATATTTGAGAAATAAATTATTGTGCATTTAATTTTGAAACCAGAATTTTCGTGTATATCAGGGAAGAGATATCTGCCACTGCAGTCCAGTGCTAAACGCTCCTTGCTTGCGTTGCCAGGTCCCTGGTTCCGAGGGCTCGCTCCTACGTGTGTCTCTCAAATTTTTTATGCTTGTGACAAAGGGATCAGGAAGGCCGACTGACTGGCTTGACCCTAAACTGACTATGGAGTCAAACATCCAGATTATCGCAGTGTTTCTGCGAGACTCTACTCTAAGTCACAAGATGGACGGACACTATCCACAGAAGCATGATCACTAGTGGCAAGACATTAGCATGGAGAATTTAAAACATATTGTATATTTTTTGTATACCTGAATGGAATGAAGTTTATTTCTTTTTTTCTTTAACCTCGTAAAATACTGCGCGTACAGTATTATGCTTTGATATTTTTTACGGTCACGTAAAAGATCTGAAATCTAATAAATCGGACACTAGTGTTCTTTCTCTGCTTAATAAGAAAGCTTGAGTATATGCCCATCACTTTTTTGTATCGCCAGATGTTAACTAACCTGAGTTCATCGTAGGTAATACATGACTCAATGATTGATATCATTCCTCAAGAGCTTCCATTTTCTTCGTCACGAAAACCGTTGCAGGAAATACTGATTTGGAGAAAAAATGCAGTAGAGGGATCTCAAATTTCGACGTAGTTGATCGTAACTTCATTAAATTTATTTGCTAAGTTGAATGAGCAGTAAGATGTCTTCTATGGAATGAGTGGTCAATGAAAACAAGTGAATAAAGAAACTGTGATTCTCAAGTGAAATTGTGAGTGGTAAAGAAGTTCCTGCATCATGTGTCAAGCTGGATTTATCACGAGGAATGTTTTATTTTATTGGTTTACTGTAGATGCTATTGAAGCCTGTCGTATTGGAAGCTCGCTATCCTGGGTAAAGTATTGATCTATGAGTTTTGTAGAAACGTGATATACATCTCTACGAGACTGCCGTTTTGTTTTGGCGAACAAATATGTGGAAGTTTGACAAACGAGTGTCGTGGAGATCTACGCCAAAATGACTTAAATTATTCTTTTCGAAATTACTCTATTTAAAGCCACCTATGATGAGAGTAGTCTACAGCAAACTCGTTACAAATTAACTCGTAACGTGTATTTTCCTTACGCTCGATCCTCACTCTAATGTAGAAATATTTTTTTCAATTATGCCAGTGCTACATGAAAATCGTTAAAAGTATTAATATTGCGTTTTGTATTATAATTACCGCTTTCAAATTGTTTCATACTTTTTTGATATAACGCACGCAATTGCATGTATATCATTGATTCATAGCAATGAACAGTTGCTCCAATTGCTCGAAACCGTCTCGTGGGTTCTAAACGCCCTCACTCGTTGTGTAGAATTCCTAAACTCAACTCATAAGGTTGAAGTGGTGTTTTTCAAGAGGGGAAAGTAGAGGCTGGTAAGTGAGTTCAGTCTTTTGTGCCATTCCTAGCAATTTGCTGCAGACTCAGCAGCATTTCTTGCAGAACACTGCTATGGGTCCAATTTTTTCAAGTCCTTTGCATATCATTTTTCTATCTCTTCTATCCCATTGACGGCCACAAGGTTGTGTACAACCTATCTGCTGCTAGAATGTTTTCGATGTTTTATTTGTCTGTTTCATTCTTCAGTTGTCTCATTGAGCTGCTTACACTAATATCACCGCGAGCGGATCCGGCAGTAAATCGTGAATGCAATATTTTGATTGATAAATGTTAAGGGAATTACTAGGAATTAATTCAATTGTAACGTTATGAATGTACTGCGGTAGAAAGATTGTGATGATAAAACGAATATGACTTGGACAAGATGCGAGTATGTGTACTGTCAGTATTTTTTGTTGCTGTTTTTCCAGCTTCCTCTTTTAAAAAGTAGCCTGTATTGCAGAGCTGCAAATTTTTATGAACCTGACTAATTTGATTGTAATTCAATACAAAAACATGTACATCCCCATATCTTGTATGCTGTGTACATTCAAACTCGAACTTTTATTTTTTGAATAAGATACACTCGAGAAAATACCTGCACTTCAGCTACAAAGATTTGTTTTAATTTAGCTTAAATTACAATATGAACCAATAGGTTACTGTATGAGCTTCATTTATTAAACGTATTTTTTGTTTGTTTGTTAATTTTATTTGCTTACAAAAATGTACTTTGTGAAAAGAAAAATTGTGAAATTCATGGATTATTATCCACACATTTCTCAACCAACTCGCCTTATAAAATTGGAAACTCTTTAACCACTTCAGCTCTCAGTAAAACCTGTTAGTGATAACAGGGTTTGATTTGTTCCATTAGTTGTAGCTAAAATTTAGATCATAAAAAATTCTCTATATTTCCGGAAAGTGACTTGAAACAGAGATGGCTTTAATGCATTCCATCGAAATGGTGTAATTTGAGCAAGCAGTTGATTACAGCTAAAATGAAGCTGCGTAGCTGAAGTAAGGTTTAAAATTAGCTTATCATAAGGAGAGATGCGTCTGGGTAACATTTCGAATTCAATGGTTTGACTTTAATTGATCCACGTATGTGATGGGTTACCCTTCAGTTTTAGCTGTATACGATCAGTATTTAGATGCGTGAAATTCGATTTATTGGCTACTTGATACTTACTGTACGTGATCCCATTTCTAATATGTTGATAAGTATCTCGCGACCAAGATTTGAAAATATTGTCATAGTAATATAATATTTATAATTACTTTCCTGTTTCTAAATGGTGTCACGAAAAGATGGATAATTTTAATAATTTTATTCTTACAGTGCTATTGTAGATGACTAACGTTTCAAAGGTAACTGGGACCAAATATAATACTTACTTGTCCATTGCTTTCTCCAGCACAAAGGTGGCATGATGAACGAACTTGACAAGGACTTGGCACAAGCCAAGACTGCTGAGGAGACGGCGCAGATGCTGGCCATGGCTGCCATCATGCATGGAAAGAAGGTGACGGATATTCAGAAGCAGCTAGTGAGTCAACTCTCACCTACTAAGCGACGCAAGTTGGAACTCAAGACGAAAGACGTAAGTACTTCATGTCTGAGTTTATGCGTAAGATCGCGGTGTACTCACGTTCTAAATTATAATGAATTTTTAATAGGTCAATTTTTGATGACAGCATTCCTGAGCACTGACTGCTCCACCAGAACTGACAAGGATCGAACTTCCACTAGGCAAGGCAGTTTTTACTGACATGCGTTTTTGCTTGAATTGTAGTATGCACTATAGTAAGTGTACAGAAGATTGTAGGAGGCAGACTCGTCTTTCCTTTATGTACGAGGTTCTGAGCAGACGGCTACGTTTTAGTATTGATGGGACAAGGCCAGTCAGCTCTGTGCGTGATTTACTCACTATTTCGGGATCATCTCATAGTTAATGGGAAAATTTTCATTATAAATAAGCTACTGGTGTTTTGTATTTCTCCGTGGTTGAAAATGCTAACTCCCATAGAGAGAGAAATCTTACAGAATGGAAACTAAACGAACGTACAACTAAGCGTACATCTGTCCATCTGAAAATTAGATGACGAGGATTGTGCTAAATTAAATGTCTCTTCTGCCATTAAAAAGGATATCAGGATTCCGTATGACATTGCGATGCCGTTTACAAAATTAATCCAAATGGAAAAATTCTACTTATAGGGAAATTTAGACGCATAAAAAGATCGTTTCTGATATTTTACGAATTTGCTAGGTTCGTTTAACCACGGCAGCTATGGGACAGCGTTTCTCAACCGGAGGTCCCACGAACAGACGCCCAAAAACTAGGAACACTTAACTTATTCAAGGGCAGAGGGCTACGAGTATTGCGCGACTTGGTGGGAGGGGGAGGAATGGGCCATCACAGGTTAAGAAACGCTGCTTGGTGGAAAATATACGTCTGTTTAATAAGTATCACACCATGAATTTATAGCGCACTAAAGTGACGCTAAGACGTCGCACCGTGCACAGTGAAAGGAGGAGACAGCTTAATGCGCTTGTTTGCATTTTTTATCCGCGTACCAGTGTGCCAGTTGTTGTTTGCTGACCGCCGAGTGACGCACCATCATAAATGTTCGTCCGGTTTTTGTTTCTCTCACGATGACTGAATGAGTTGAGCAAAGGTATTGCATTAAATTTTGTCAAAAACTTAGTAATTCTCAAAGTGACATAATTTTTCAAATTCAGCAGGTGTTTGGCGACGATGCTATGGGGTTACCATAAATGTGGTGCAACCGATTGAAAAGAGGTAGCACATCGGTAGAAAGCGACCAACGCACTGGAAGATCACACACCGTTTAGAATGCAAATCACATGAAGATCACATGTTTTGAATACTCTTTATTTGTTTGGTGTCTTTCTTACTGACATCGTTTGCCCGTCGACACAGTTGTGTAGGAGAACAATCGAATTACATTAATATACAGGCTCCATGAATGCAATATATTACCATCAAACTCCTAAGTTGGTTCAACTTGCAGAATTTGACTTATCAAGGTCTGGCAATTTTTACATGCCCAGGAGTATTAGGCTATACTCGCAAACATACGTGGTGGAAGAAGTTTTTATATGTTCTTGATTACTGTGTTTTCTTTCATAGTTGACATTGATTGCTTTTGGCGTGCTCAGTTGCAGCAGCGGCAGGAGAAGGCTTACTTGAAGCAGCTACGGGAGCGAGGGCAGGTCGTGGGCATGGAGGGTGGTGGTGAGAAGATAGTATCATCTCCCCGCACCTCAGTGCGGTTGCCTGCGATGCTCAAGCGGAGTCAGCCTGAGCACTGGCCGGACGATTACAAAATCTTCCTTAATGTGTGAGTGACCTCATGACTTGCCGTCCGAATGAAATCAGCTGGAAATAATACTATCTGTGAAAAACATTTGCCTCAATTCGTAGTTGCTAAACTGTAGGTGAAATTAAATTTAATCTTGAGGGTTAGAAGTAATTAACTGGAACTAAAATGAAAGCATTTCAATTATTTTCTAAGGATTAGATGTGTATAGCATGTAAATTAATTGACGTAGCAACTATAGATGACTTAGAAGTGGCAGTGAAAGAAATCAATCTCGAAAAAGACCTGGGTTGGATGTTGGGAAGGTAAATAGGTTACTGAGTGTTTTTTTTTCTGTTGTGGTGTCAAATGATTGGTGCTGTACGTGTTGTAAGCGTAAAGGATGACGTACAAAATTCGTTAGAAAAACAATCTGTCGGTTATATTCGAAAAAGTGTGCTGAAAAGTGAAGACAAACTTCCAATGCTACAGAGGCTACAAGAAAAGAGAGGTGTCAGCCAAGCTTTCAGGTTGAATAATTTATTTTGTTACTCAAAACAATTCATGATCAACATTTTATGATTTTATGTGGCTCTAACAACCTGAGATTTTGCGCCGGATTTGGGCTCACCAGTTGATCAGGTGAACTTGTTGAGGAAACACCGCTCAAGCAACTCGATCATTGCGCTGCACACCTGTAGCTTATACGCTGCAGCAGGAACAGCTAACATGTGGTAAATATATGATTGGTAGATATTTGAATACTCAACATTTGATGGACTCGTTTACTATATTAATGAACAAATTTCTTAAGCTGTAGAGTGCTCTGAATATGTCTGGGAAACGTCAAAAATCTGCTTTAGTGGAAATAAAAAAAATGATGCTCGTAAGTCGAGATGATACGCATTTGGGCAAGTAATCTCGACCAGGAGAGCATCTTAGCAGGAAACTGATTCATCTCATCACACAAAATAATTTCAAGTTCCGAATTTGTGGATGGTAAACTATAAATAGTCTTTTAGGAATGACATTAGAATGAATGACACAATTAGGAATTAGAATGACATTAGAATGACACAATTAGTAAAGTGAGAAATGAGGTGTAATAGAGGATGGGTAAGGGGAGAGAGGTGGCACTAGGTTAGAGCGTAGAATAATTTAGAGGTTTGGGGTATAGAGAAGTTAAATGAGGAACGTGTGTCCAAGAAAGTGATGGTGTGTTAGTGGCAGATAAAGGCATGGGTCAGTAAATAGATGGGTGTAGTGATAGGTGCGCTACTTAATAAAGGTATTTGTATAGAGGCTGTAAAACTGTGTATTTTAGCTCGTACGAATTTGAAAGTTATTGGTAACCAATAAATTGATGCTGCTAATTAGTGCCTGATTTCACTTATTGCTTGCTTTGGTGAAGCATTTAGTCGGAAAGGCGTCAGCCTCATAATATTGCTGAACCAGCGAAGTAAACGGAAAACTGCCAAGCCCTGGTGCAAAAAAAAATTGGGGCTTCTGAATCTAGAATGGTGAAGAGGCTTGATGAGAGCAAGTGTTCTGTTGTGTGAATGCTCTGACTCATCTTCGACCTACCCAAGTCACCGATATGGAGGTGATAATATCTCGATATTCGTAATATTTTCACGTAAGTAAAGAATGTACTAACAGACAATAATTGATGAGGATATTTAAAATGGCAGAACGTTCAGTCCTTGGGTGGACGAAAAATGCAAGAGCCTCGTGACTCGCTTCGCACATCCCCACACGCTCCTCACACAAGCCCTCGCTTCCTTCCCTTCGTCCGGCAACACTTGGCTCAGGTGTGTTTTGCCCTCTGCTTCTGAACATCAGTCTCATCTAAACGGTAATTTACTGATACAGAAATTTTTTTTATTGTACGGGATCTTGCCTCTTGCTAAGTTATTGCTTCATTTGATTGAATTGGAACTAGCGATGCACCTGGTGAAGGAGTTTGATGAAGCGAGTGTAAATAATATACATTTTTTTACTTTGAATATATAGATGTTTTCTACTATCATTTTTATCTTCGATTTTGTAATGCCCTACAGGGATAGACAAGTAGATATGCTGTTTAATCGAAAGCCAATGTGAATCGAATTATTTACCAAAGACTTAGTGTAGCTCTGATACGCACATTTGGGTTAGACGCTTACTGAATGAAGAATAGGAATCCTGGGAAATTAGCGCTCATCAGTGGTAGCCCTAACTACTAACTTTACAATGAGAAGTGTTTATTGTGTAGGAATAGTGTAGCTCTAGATTACTTTTACCATTCTTTTTCCCACCACTCTCTCGTGGAAGAGGCCGGAGTTCCGTGCAAGCAACCTTATTCTTAAGTGTCTTCAATATTTCACAGCTGTCTACTTAATTATTTCAGTTTTCATCTGGTTAAGGCGCTTCATGCTGCTATTAGAACATTTTCTGAGTGAATGTGATGGTTAAATCTGGTATATAATTTTAAAAATTAAATAAACCTTTTCAAACGACTATTTACGGAGTTGACAAGCCCGAAAATTTTATTAATGGTTTTTTCTTAGTAAATAGTTGTGAGAAATCAAATACCTTACTGAGATTTTTGTGGCTATAAAACGTAGTTTTGGGCTCTTCCATGTATGAGAAAATTGAGTGGCAAGTTATTTCATTGTTTCAACGGTGATCGATGATAAATATTTTCATCGTATATATATATATATATATATATATATATATATATATATATATATATATATATATATATATATATATATATATTATGAAATAAATGGAAAGGGAATGTGCAGTTTTTTATCCGTGTAGATGTCATGAAAGCTTCTGTGTTACTGTCAGGTTTGTGTATGTTAAGGGAACAGTTGATTTTCTATCGTCGTTTTTCAGATTTTTGATAGAAGGGGCAACTGGCATCTATACTGGCTCTGTCTACGACGACTCTTCTCTCAGTAAAAAAGGTGAGTTGAGGGAGCTGACTGGAAAATTATCGTGCTACTGTTGCTGTGTAGTGTTGATTCAATGTGGAATTGAATCAAATGTTGAAAACTAATAAGCCACTGTTTATTTCTGATGTGTGATGTATTAGATTTAAAAGTTGAACTTTCCGAATGCGGTTAAGTTTCTTACCAACCGAGTTTTACTGTGGATAATCCAGGGTACAATGAATTGGCGGTGTTCAACTGGTGAAGGCAATTTCAATTTTAAAAATTGTTTACTGCCATAGCGAATATTGGGGCCCATGAATTGTTTTTGTGGATTTAAAGAATTTAATTGAAAGGAGTTTTACATTGGTATATTTGTGAAGTATAATGATCCCTTTTTACCAATTCAGACCTCATCTTCCACTGTGGTTTTGCTGCATATGTACGAACGCTACGGATAGGAACCCAAAAATAACGGGAATTGTGTTGTAGTTCGCACGGTTGAAGAGGTTTGGGGAGTAAACAGTTCTAGAATCCTGAATACACATTTATTCATTCTTGGCTATAAAACTATAGTATGTATAGTTGTATCAATATCAATTGTTATTATAATTGTCACGGTTCGTTTCAAGGTTATGCATGGAAATTATCTCGCAAAGCTTTGCGCGTCGTCAGTGTTTGTGGGGAATGCGCTCTACGATCGATGATTTCTATACGTACTTGAGTGTTAATTTTGATCATAATGCTCTTGTACAGTAGAAGAATGTACTGCCTCCTTGTCTGTTGAAGTATCACGCTTGGCTTGGTTGGTAGTAATTTCTGTTTATAATTGCGGTGATCATCATCTGACATGACTGATGGTCCGTATTAGGGATGTATGGAGAGGGAGTACCGTACGACTGTGGTATGACGATCATGCAGAAGACGCACGGCTACACGACGGGCGACGGCATGAAGGTTCCTCACGAACAACAGGTATTTTATGCCTTCATTCTCTCAATTTTAAATCAGACAAACTTGTCTGAATTGCTAAATTAGACTTGAATTCGGCTGAAATGGTTTCATATGAAAGCTCCAATGATTGCGAAATTACAAAGACTACTTACATTTCATCTGGAATATGAGTATTTTAATTTCTTGTCGTTTCTTGAATTAACAATTTTCTTTTTGAATGTGAATGTGAATGCTGTGAATGCTTGATTTTGAAAAACTAATGCATGATTTTGAATTACTTACCCAGTGCAGGTTATTTTTTCTTACATGCAGTTCTATTATTTACGAAGCTCTGATGAATGCCGCTTGCTTACGTTGATGAAGCTACTTTAAATGTCTCGATAATTTGGTCTGAACATGAAGTAATATTAAGGTGAAGGCTGAATCCATGAAGCAGTTGTTAAATATTAGCGATGATGGTACCGTGAAAAAGAGGGTGGAATGCATGATGATGTATTGAAAATCATTGTAGAAAGAGCCGGGAAGAAGGCAGAGGGTTGCTATCAAAAACCCACTCAAAAAACACTTGAAAATGAATTGATAGGTAGCTCTTGAGTTTATTTTTAATTTTTATTATTTAAGGAAAATAGTACACACAAGGTGATAAAATGCATCACACAACTTTTCATCCATTTATTTTTTTAACGACAAAATTACAAAGACATGGCAAACTAGAAAACATGAAAAGCTACACCTTTGGTTCAGAATGTCAAAACACTAAATAAAGAACTTGAACTATGCGAAGTTGCAAACATGCAAACTAACTAGCTACTGAGTAGTGATAACTTTAGGTAAAGGAATTAGGAATCCTTTCCTAAGCTTAGATGCCTGTAAATTTTGATAAGTTTTAGGGCTCGATTTTGTACATTGAGTAGGATCTCCCAACGGTTTTGTTTGAAAAGCTTTATTTAACGTGAGTGACTGGTTACAAAGAGGTAATGTACAAAGAGCTGTGTGTAAGAGAACGATTGCTGGAGTTTTTTTCATGATCATATTCAAGTTGTGAAACTGGAGGTGTAAAAAGTGAAGAATAAATTGTAAAATTGTAGGGCGTAACAAAGCAATATTAGGAAAATAAGAACTGACTGGCTGATTTACTGAGATGGAAAAACTGCGAGTAGCCAGTGCTACTTGCAACACTGACCCTGAGAATGTGTTATGGACTTTGTTTGTCAGGACGTAGGACTTGTTATCACATTCTCGCGTTTCTTCGAGGTTACTGAAGTCGTTTAGACTGACAGTCGCACTCAAGCTCTACCACGTCTCTTCGGGTCTTCAATGCTTTTAATTATTTCTGTGAGCAGTAATCTTTATTGTTTTGAGCCCTTCTTTAGAAGTGGGTGCATCCTGGTCACCTCGCTGTTCAATTACAACAGTATTTAAGTTTGAATAAACACTGTCTATACCTCTTTGACAAAAATATCTAGGCGTCAATGTACGATATTAAAGTAATCTAAGTAATGGGGAAAACGTAACGTGAATGAGTGAGCTCGGATTCAAATTTTTAAACTCATTGGCTGGTACTCTACATTAATATTCTACGAAGTCAAACTTTTGTTATTTGTTTCATTAATTCCGTCACTGAGGCGAAATATTTCATGACTTTTCTGTTGCCGGACTGCAGTATTATTCATACTCCAAAACTACTTTTCTACAAAGTAGTATGGAAGTTGAAAATTTGTATTGTTAATTTTTAGTGTGTACTTTTTCATTTGTTAATTGGGGTTATCATGTCGAATTAATTGCGTGTCTAATTTGATGCTGCCATAATATTGACGAGTAAAAATCACGAGTTGAAGACCTGAATTTTTCATAGATGTAATTCTTTGTTCTTCAAATATTCAAATATCCCGCTGCCGACATGGTTGACGCGGCTAGAAATACGGCATGGGACTTGGATAAACAACCGAATAATTATCGAAGTAATTATCCGACCCAAGAATGGGCCAGAAGGTTCGTTCCTATAGCCTCAGTCTATTCTAAATCAATTAGACAATTCAATTACCGAACAACGTCCCTATTGTATATACGGGTGAATTGGTTTTCCCTCCTGAAAGTATGTTTTAACTGATCAAGTGTTTACTTGTTATGAACTCTTGAATTACTTTGTGTGAGATTTAGGGAAATTGCATATAAAGTACGTAGAATTCCGATTCATAATTATATAAGTATATTGTGAGTTAACTGAATTTTTCACTGCTGCTGGAAGATTAACGGATCATCGTCAAAGGTGAGTTTTCTGTCTCGTTGTATCGTTGGTAGCCAATCACAGGACTAGACTGAGTTCAGTAGCCAACCACAGGACTAGACTGAGTTCAGTGGCTGCTTGTTAAAAAATGAACTAGAAGATTGCGTAATTGCAATTACTTAATGAGCTTTATGAAATTAATCATTTTTAAATTCAGATTTAATAATGACAAGCGTCGTCCTACTCGTAGAGCGCGTCGTCATGTTACAATTATTTCAAAATCAAATTTAAGTGTAAATTTTTTGGTGTATCAACATGACTTATAATTTTTGTTAAAATCTTTCGTTTCTTTCATCATATTTTCAAACGATGTTATTGCGAGAACAGTCAATCTTTTATTCCCCATTGTGGTGCTCTAAAATATTTTGTCTTACAAAATTGATAAACAAAATTGATTCTGTTGGTGTCGTTGGAAGTATTACATTTTTGAGCAAATTAACAGTTTTCAATAATGTTGACTGCAGTTGGTTGTTATTTATCATTTCTAATAAGTCAAAAAGAAATTCAATTTCAAGTTATCTTTTGAATTCAGTTTCGATACGTCTTGAAAAGAGAATTTTTTTAATATATCTTCTGTGTGTGATATGGATCACAATTTTAAATTATCGTCTCTAGAAAACAGCATTCGAACCGTTTCCGTGCTACTGGAACTGCCGTTTGTAAAAAAAACTCAGTTATGAACTCCATGAGAAAAAATAGAATTTACGATTTCCCATGGGACATCATTGTTGAAGAAAACATTAGAAGTCAAAATTCTCTTTACCAGAGATTTTTTGAAGTGTGACACTGACTTTTCGAAAGAAATGTTATGATCAGATGAATCGAAGATAGAACTTTTTGGTTATAATAATACAACACGTGTATAGAGACGGTGAAAAATTTCCTACGACTTAAAGAATATTGTACCTACCATGAAGTATGCTGGTGGAAACGTAATGGGTTGGGGTTGATTCTGCATCAATGACAAATTACAAGAAGTAATTACAGGAACAATGAATAGTGCTAAGTATTACAAGATATGAAGGGATAATTTACTTATTGTAAATGTACGGCCAAAGCTACCCGTGATTGGATAGAAGATAATCTTGATGTATTACCATGGCCTGACCAATCATTGGATTCACATCCAATCGAAAATTTATGGAGAAAATGCTAAGGAGGTAGGCAAGCAGAGTAACAAGTTTTTATGAGTATACGTTACTCTGCCACTCAAAGATAAATGGACCCAGATTTCATAGAGGTTCTGCTAGGGCTTAACTAAAGCAGATAGGAGGTGGTCCAACTAAATATTGGATCGATTTTTTCAAGTGTTCAAACACTTCTTCCCACCCTTATTTTCATTATTTGTACACAGTACCTTGCTCATACGTGAACAATTTCAGAGTTTTGGTATTAAGTTATGTAAGCTGTTTTAATTTAGGGATTTTTTATGAGTCACATTTGTATTATGTCGAAATATACTTTCATTTAAAGTTTTGAAGCGACAAATACTTGTTTCACCACTATATATGATATAGTGTTAGATCTTTCAAGTATTATCCAGATATATCATTTTAATGAGTGATAAACTCAGTAGTTTTTCTTCCTCTTAGAAGAACGTAGTAGTTTTATTAAAGGTTAATGATGTGAAACCCATGAGAAATGTCTTTTCAATTAGTTGGCTTCCGAGGATTGCTTGTGAAATATTTAAAAGCGTTAGGCGTGAATGCGTCTTCTGGTTCTGGCGTGTACTTCTAGTTTGAACATCATTTTAGATACATCGGTAAAATGCTTTAAACTTTTATTGAACTCATTATATATAGACTGAATTACGTGTAATAATTCCATGTGTCTGTTATTCCTATATTGTCATTACTGTGCATTTTTAGAGATAGTATTTTCCGAGATGGAGAGATTCAGTATTACCTATATGTATATTGGCCTCATAGCTGCTCAAGAATCACTTCATGGAGCTGGGCTGCCGTGGTCTCGTCATTATTCGCAACCCATTCAAAGCTTTGATATCTCATCGTCACCTCGACATTGGCGGACACACTGGCTTTGCTCCCAAGTCGCATTTCGTAGGAGAAGGTAAGAGCTTGTATTCTGATTGTGTCAAACTGTCCCCTACACTAGGTGTGTTTTAAAACTACCGTTGGTTATGAATGGCCCCATAATGTTATCTTGAGTTCTTTACAACTAAGTATACCCGCATACGAAGAAGTATAAGTATACGGTGCTGTGCAATAGAAAACTACGCATGTTATGTTCTGCTGCATTAGCATCTATATTAAGTCTGAAATAAAGTGATGAATATCAGAAAAATGCAATGCACAGTACTAAATCCCTAAAGGGATGATAATTTTGTTAGGAATTAAACTGTGGGGGAACTAAAAACTTTTCATATTTTACTCTCATGCTAAGGCGGGTACAATTTTTGTTTCATTAGTAGAAAAATAGTTTCATGTCCCAGCACTTTTTATGTATATCAGACGAGTAATCTTTTTCATGAGAAAAGTTTATTCCAACTGAAGAAGTTTCTTTGTGATCTCGTTTTCAAGCTTTGCTCTTTCATTGTGTTTAACACGTTTCCGGCAATTGGCTAGCCGGTGAAAATCTTTACTTTGTACACATAGTCCTTAGAAAGCTTTGAAAAATTACAGAACCTAACCTGAGTGACCCACCGGTGGGTCACTTCCCAGGAAATGTGTTAAAGTGTCAATCTCGGCGCTTGTTGTACTTTTCACGTATGAAGTATTTATCAGTTTAGCAAAGATTAAAACCCCAGATGTCACTTCAGTCTCCATCTTTATTCAATTAATCATTTTTCCAAAAAGGGTCATCTCTAATTGTTATTTTCCATTAGTAATATCAAATATATCGTCGACCAACTCATGTACGTCTTTTAAGTATATAAAATACTTCTATGTTTTATAATCAAAATGGTATAGTAAGTCACAAACACCTGCTACTTATCCATACAAGAAAAACATATTTTCATAGTCGTAAATATTTTTCCGTTGGACGAGATAACATTTGCCTCAACACTAAACACCGCACTCATCATGCTACACTTAATGTCAGCCTGGAAGTTACTTTAGTAACTAACGCCTCTCATCTGACTCAGTAATGAATGTTGTAGGATTTTTTATGGCCAAGTTTTTCTGTTAAATCGGGCATTCTATTTTCTAAAGTCGCGCGTCTTTGTTTCGCCTTCTCTTTCTTCTGCATTTGACCTCTTGTTCGAGTATCTTTAATTTAATTTCGTTTTACTTTTCACCTCATTCTTTTATTGTTTGAAATCTTAATGAGTGTAGCGTGCTGTCACAATTGAGAACATGCAATTTTGCGGCTTTGTGGTGCTACTTGACTAAAATTCACTGAAATGATCGTTTTGAGTGGAAATAAATGTAACAATAATAGTAATTACAATTAGAGTTATAATATTCGTTGCATTTACATTTCGGATCTGAGATAGTAATTTAATTTTATGTTCGGTATGAACCACTAGGGTTTCATGGATGTAAATAATTTTCCAGCTCGTAACTCGGTTGTATTACCTAAGAATATCTATATAGTGACCTAAAATTTAGATTGTGCCCTAAATTAAAAATCGTTTGAATTCGTAACTACACAGAGGTTGAAAAGGTTTCCCAAGTACTAGTCTTGATAGAACTTTATTCATGGTGTACGTGAAATCTCTGATAATATGGGACTACCAATTTTGTTTGAAATTCCATTTTTTCGGTAACAAAAACTACAAACATTGTAGGATGTACATAGAACCCAGAACCAACATTCTACGAAAAGTTTCCTACGTACAAATCCTACTTCTCTCTGCGCTTGCTCGATTTTTTAAGCTTCTCGTCTTCGGTTTATACTTCTTCACTTCATAGATATGGTTTGTTATTAATGAATAAGCTTCTCCTCTTTGAGAGAATTTTTCAATGCTCGACATACATCTCTTGTTTTAAATATTAACATTTGCGCTAATAATGCTACTGCTCAACTTTATGCGTAACTTGTGCGCTGTATCACGAAAATGGAATAAATTTCACACTCATTTCTACCTCAGCGGTAGCAACCTTGCTCATGTATTCAAGCATCTTAATGAGGTTTTCCCAGACATGATAGCTCATTGATATAATCACGCTATTACTACAGTTACAGCTTTTGTCTAGATCCTGTGTTAGCTTAATTGCGAAATCAGGCTTCTTGGCACCACCGGGTCTGCCGTTCAATTTGTCTTCTTCACGACTTATTATAGAATGTTGGAGCACAGATAAAGCATCGTCTGTGGAAGGAAGTTAGGAAACTGAAGAAAAATGTTACTGTGTGCAGGTTGGGATTATTTTGTTGCTCTCAAGATTCAACTATGGGAGAACTTCTACACAGACTGGCTTGAACAGTGTCCGAGCTCCGACGTGTTTGTTACGCATTATGAAATCCTGAAACTCAACGTGAGGTCCGAACTGGCGGAAATTTTGCACTTCTTTCACTTACCCGTGGACGAGCATCGGCTCGAGTGTCTTTTATCTCATTCTGATGCATCTTTTAAGCGGAGGGAAAGTCGAAGTAAACAGTACAGTGGTATATTGTTCTACCCATGGCACTTGAAATGTCTCATTTACAGTGCAATTGACCGTTTGAACTTTGTTCTGGTTCAAAAAAATAAAAGAGAACTTCCAAACGACCAGTATGAGTGGTATAATAGTACAGAAGCCAATATAGCAAGGCAAAAGGGTTGTCCGAAAGAGTCTAACATTCACGTTCCTTAAACTAAGTAACAACTTCTTCTAGTCAAGACGTGGATAACATGCAAATACCTGGGCAGAAGATACTTTTACTGAAAATGAATATAATAGGAATTCTTAATAGCGGTACTAGATAAATAATTTTCTTGGTATATCATATCCAATTTTTGTGGATTATAGCGATATTAGTGTTTATTTTGGGGTGTGATTTGTGCAGCCATAGAAATTGTTGAAGGTAACAGTGTGGTGTTTACGTTATGGCTCTTTCTGGAAACTGAGAAAAGGAAATGCTGTTCCAAGTTCAGAAAAACGTGTGTGTGTCATCAGTATTTATTGCATCAGCGAAGTAAAGCTTTCCTCTTAAAGTATTTGTTAAAGTTTATTCTATATTATGCAAATTATTAGCTTTTGGTGTAACTTGTTGGCAAAGGCGTGAGTAATGTTTGAATTTACAAGTTTTTTCTCAAATTTGTTTTTGCTTTGAACTAACGTTGAATTCTCTATAAAGTGAAAAAATTAGGTATTGTTTTCAGTAAGTGTCAAAACTCGACTCATTGTTTTATTTGCATTCACATGAGCAGCAAGGGTCTGTGCAGTTACATGTTGAGTACAGTTTTTCGTGACTTGCAAATAATTTTGTTCTTGATTGCTCAGTCTCGTTTTAACTGACACCTATAGAGAATTATAAAATCTGACTATATTCACTGGGTATCAATTTTTGTCATAGGTATGTTGACTGCTACACGCTGTCATGGATACTGATTTTCACCCAACAAATATTATAACAAATTATTATGTTTCCCTAATTTTTGGGATAAAAATATTTTATTGTTTTACAATTCTTAGTTCGTATTAGTTATCCCCCCAATTCCAGTTTGGGGCGATTAAAAGTTTATGAAATATATGAACGTTTATATTATAAGAAAATTTCCATTGTACCGAATTTTAAGGAGGCATAGACGTTTAGACGTTGTGGTTGTGTATGAGTTCTGATAGTTTTAACATGTTTTATATTTGAATTTGCATTATTATTATTTTATCGTGTCTGTGACGTATAATCATGAAGTTAGGTGTAAAACATGTTTATTGTTGTTAGGACGATTCAATTTATTGTAACATGAGAGTGTCAGAATCCATTTACCACTGCGAATGAGTTTGAGTAGTTGATGGCCAATTAGATGGTGATGAGTGAAGAATTTTTGCCTATTTGGGCCAATTTAATGTTAATGCTGTGGTATCACACGAGTCTTCCAAGCGTACCTATAAGTGTAAATAACATCGTTCTGGTAAGAGCACATTTTGCTAGAAATGCTTCGTACAATATTTTAAGCGTGACAATCATAGTGAAATCTATGATAGTGTGAACTACTCATCCACGAGAGAGAGTAGTGAACTGAAGCCAATACGCGTCTCGGCAGAGCATGTTGTTGCTGCCCTGGGACTGTGAGTGTAGTTATAGACTTGTAGATCAGCCTTCTCAGCTGCTCCTTCTTCATTAAGCTAGTAATAAGTTTAACAAACTCGAAGATTTTTTGGGTTGGTCGCATATATCACTCCCTAATATATTCACTCAAATTCTATACACTTCTGAACCTGTGAATGTAAATTGAGGCATAACATGATTTTATGGAGTACTTTATTTTTCGGTGTAGTCGTCCCAATCACTCGAATGAAATCCCTAACCACTAACGAGTGCAATTTTGTTTGACTTTTTTCGACAATTTTCCATTGTATTTTGCTCTGAATTTAAGCCACTGCTATCGTACACAAGTCGCTGGTAGGCTGTCGCATTCACTACGAGTTCTGACTGCAGCAACTTTTGACCCAGGGAGAGAAACACGCTAGTATTTAAGGACACACATTGTGCTTGACAACAATATTCCAACCTGGGCAGATATCTCCTATTTTCATTGGTAAAAGCAGCTGTCAATTAAAACAGCTGCTTTGAGAATCACCCTCGGCGGTACCTGAACGTCAGATCTCATTCACATCTGAAAGTTGGTTCATGAACTAAAACGGCCCAACGACGTCGTTGGCTAAGAGCTTATTACTTGAGCAATACAATATCACGGAGGTCAAACTTTCAGTAATGCCCTTGACCCTTTAATGCTCAATTTGGACGACTATCATCCCTGTTTGGTTCCGCGTTGTCGACACCTCTTAGTCATGAACCCCTTCAATAAATATTCGATTTCGTTACCAAACAAACATTCCCACGCTGTTACCAAGTAAATTTTGCTTGGTTGAGTGGCTGTTTTTCTGTAGACTACAGGCTTTTGCTGCAACACTTGAAAGCCATAGTATCAAAATATGTGATGGTTCTTTCGATCTATTTTCTTTCGTACTCAAACCACATTATGACATAAGGTTACAGTTCTCAGGATCAATGTATAGAATGCGATGATAACATAAAAATAAGAATCCCAGTGCGAGCTCCCTTACACTTTCTACTATACAATGTTCAATAATTAACGTATCAAGTTTAAAAGTCCATTTTTATGTATACATATACAACAAAAATAGTAGATAACATGTAATAGTTGGAGATTCACATTTATTCAGTATGTCCGTCTACGTCGATAAGCTGAAAATGCTTAAAGAATGACCTGCATGGGTCACGAATAACTGTTTGAGGAATTTGACCCATTCCTTTTTGAATATTGACTTCAGTTCCTTCATATTCTGGCGATGTGTTACTGAAACCTTGTTCTCCAGTATGGGCTAGATGCTGTATTCGAGAGGATTCAGGTCTAGCGATGCAGAAGGCAAACAAATGACTTTGGGTGTCGATCATTTTCCTCGATTTCAATGTTTCATGCGTTGACGTTTTCAGAAGTTGAGTAGGCTCGGTGCCCGAAAAATTCTCTTTTCTAGATTTGGTTAGCTTTTTGTTCAATCTGTAATGCAGGGAAGCAAGTGATCTTAAAAGTTGATGCTTCAGGATTTTAGTATGTACTTTCATCGTCTCTTGCTCTCCTGACATAGGAAGTGAGCCTCTGTGATAATTCTCAGCTATCCGCCATGAAATAATTCTTCTTTCTCTTAAAGGATTATATACCCTTTCGGTACTGACGGCATCTCTGGTAGCCGCAGTCATTTTTCGCCTATTAAGATGCAGAGCAACACGTGTGTCTGTGCAAACGCTGGTAGGGCAGTGCAAGCTACAGTTTGATCAGGACAATGCAGTGACCGTAAAATATCACAAAGCATCTTTTTTAGAATTTGATGTTAAATATGTTGAAAAGGTTCTGATATTTGCATCATGGTACCGAAAGAGTTAAAGTTACTGTAACCTCCAAAAAAAACATTGAAAATTCCTCACTTCTTATTGACGTTTGCAGTAAAAAAAACGCTGGATAAGTTTCTCTTAACACGATTCCGCTGTGGTTCTCATGTGATACTGAGCACGCATAAACCACACACTCGGACATCATTTTACGTCATGTCCTTTTCTAGACATGTAGTTCATTGGGTAGTTCGTGGATTTGACAGCAGTTCTAATGTTACAACTGTACAATAGTTTTACTCCACAAGATGAGAGTTGCCTTCATGCAAAGTGGAAGTTTAGTTGCAACAATTTTAATTTCTCACATTTTTTCTCTTTTGCCACTCACGTTCAAGTAGTAATTGGAATCGCACGAACCAACAAATGGTCAAATGTTGCCCTTTAGCGTTCTATACCATTTTCATATGCTGCTATTTTATACTAATGCAAATGTACTAAAATTTATAATTAAGCCTGATGTTGTACTACTAGCGTTTTTTTAAATCGATTTTCATGTGCTCGCTTCTCCTCGTACTATAGTCTTCCATTTGACGTGCCTTGCTGTAGCTCCTGCTGGCCTTGTGAGCCATTCTTTCTTGTGATTCAAATTTTGTTTTATTTAGCAGCCAAGTGTGTGTAGTTGAGAGGTTGGGGTAGCATTATTATTGTTGTTCTCGCTTCAGGAACTTTTTGCATGTCCATTGGAAGGGCTGAATTTTAATATCAAAATATAAGCGAGTGTAATTCAAAACGTATTCGAAACGCAAAATTTTTTAATGTTTCAGTCTATAACCGTTTTGGGTTCTTAAATTTGAAAGTTTTTTTAAAGTTATGCATCATCTCATCTTATACCGCAGAATTTGTAAAGCCAAAGTGGGAGATTGTCCCAGCTCACTTTGGAAATCTAACGCTCTAAGAAAGTAAGATTTATTGGCTTCCCTCAGGGAAGTATGCTATTGGTGTCAGCCCTGTTCTTGTTGGCGTCTCTCGGTCAGATATCCTGAACTATTAGGTTGTTACAAAAATAATGGCCGATTTCAGAAGCCTTCCAGACCTTCGAGCGACCATTATTTTTGTAACAACCTAATACCTTGAGCTGAGTGTGTTATTCCGATTGTGTGAAGACATTGACATGCCTCATTTAGGCTTCATTATGCGCTGTTCCAAAAACTTCCTGAAGAATAATTTCAGCATTCACTTACTGGCGCGTTACGGCGTTTGTTTCTGTATCTTCACTTTGCACTTTATTCGTGTGAAATGATTGTAATGGTTTGTTGAGAAGTCCTTTACGATCAAGTTATTCTACCCCTCCATCTCTCTGTAAAATATTATTGGTTATCCGTTGCAGACAGTAATGCTTATATTGTCATCTCTGTGGTGAGTATAAGAGTGATAGCGTATAGTGATTTTTGTAGGTACAGTGAGTCATATAATTAGAAACGCTTTAAAAGATTATTTTAATTAATGCTTTGAATGTAGGAATACGAGAATGCAACAAGATTTTGTACAATTAAAGTTTGCATAAGTTTCCATCGAAAAAGGACTGTATACTTGACCTAACGCTTAACTTTCATGTTAGAACGATGAGTTTTCAAAAGTGGTACAAAAAAGTATTCGTAACATATACATATCATTGATTCATTTGAATTTCATATGACCCCTACATATCGTACATGCAGTGAATCGAATTGTTTTCAGACTATTCAAATAAAAGCGCTTACGGTATATCAGTGCTGTGAGAAATCATTCTACTTGTCAGATCAAAATATTTTTTATATCAAAAAGCTAATTTAAGAGAAAGGGTTAACACAACAACGATGCTAAACACATCACAGCAGACGTCCGTGTGACTCAGCAAACACGGTGTCATTGTTCTCCAGTGGTCTAGCCAGTCTACGACTTGAATTCAATAGAAACTCGTTGCAAATACTTTAACATAAAGCTGGAGAGACACAGTTTCCAGATGTTACAGATCCAGAACAAATATGATTTGAAGAATGGGCGAAAATCTCAAATAATGTTTGCAAAAACCTCGTTTTGTCATACAAGTGGCATTCATTGTGCTGACTTTTCCGGCTTCCAGTGGACTTTCTGCTATTTACTAAAAGTGATTTTGGTGGGTCCTTACGAATACTTTTTTGCGATTTTGAAAATTTATTGTTCATCGTTAAAAGTTCAGCATTCTTTAACACGTTAACCGCCACATGTACCACCGGTGGTACATTTGAGGGTTTCACTTACCGCCGCATGTACCACCGGTGGTACATTTCCAAATTTTTAATAATTATTTTCAAAAATTAATTTAAAATATTTACGGAAGGTTAAATGATAAAGTCGTAAAATGGTAAAGTCGTGGCGGTAGTGACAAATCTCTGATATCAGGCATGGCGGTTAACGTGTTAAGTTCGACATTTTTTGTTGAAAATTTAAGCAAACTCAATTTCTAGTTTTGTTAAATTTTGAAATCCCTCAATATAATGCATCTCTTCAAACAAACTTTCTAAAGCGCTGCAGATATTACTTGATCCGCTGTATTTGTCGCAGTCAGTTACATTTTTTGAATGTTGTTTGAAAAGTTTGCTTCATTAATGATGGCAAAAGCCCATTGAAATTTTGTGGAAACAATCATATGCTACCTAGCACAGGGAAGGGTAAGTTGGAGTTATTTTTGAATTGGTTCTTCTAAACATAATATTTCGTTTGTAAATATTCGTTTATCGTAAAAAAAGTCGTCCCTGATAATATCATGATTATTACTCCATTCATAGCCTACCTTGCTCTTTTTCATACATTTTTGGCCAAAGTGAATTTGAAAATATTCGTTCTTGTAATAACTTTCCCTCGCCAATTATTAGAGTGTTGATTGAAGTCAAGTTTAGGATGCACAATTTGAATTCAAATATTTTTTAATTGATCAAAATATTTTAACGATATTTCTGAACTTGATACTTTAACAGTCTAAAGAAAGAAATAATTAGTTTAAGCTGTGGCAAGCGGTGTGGCATAAATGTGGAAACCCTTAGAGCTTGAAGTTCATGTATAAAATAAATTATCATCATTATTTCATGTCACTAATGTGCTTGAGATGGATGAAAAAGAAGCAGAATAAGCGTTGATGACTTTCACGTATGTCAAGTTTTTTTCTTAAAACCGAAATATGTGCTGCTGCCTAACTAATTGATTTATACTTTTAACGCCGCTGTTACTTACGTACTGCCTGCTTTTAGAAGAGTATGGTGGCATATAAACAAAGGTAACTACATTAGTAATGCAAGTTTTATTAAATTGAGTTTGGCAGTGACAAAAATCTTAATCTAATAAATGAATACCTGATTGAACGGCCCCAATAGTACAAATATCAATTTCTCTTGTGAGTCACTAGACCATTTAATTTTTCGTAAATCCAATCTGCATGTTTTGCTTGTAAGTTATTCTTTTGAGTGAATTTGAATGTCTTTTTCTCTTCTTAGCTATATCACTAATAAGCGGAGAATTGTGTCCCTCATATTGACGAGTATTACAACTGTTGAGCGGCGTCAGGCGTTCCTAGAACTCTAGTCCTACTTATATTATCTAAAATGAGCCACGCTGAAGACTTGAGCGAAAAAGTATTGTAACATTTCGCTCGGACTGCTGGCGGAACAATAGATATCGTATTCTGAATGTGTCAAACGTCCGGATTTAGCATCAATTTCAAACAATCGCAATGAAAGATAAGCCTTCATTTTTCTTCGTGATTGTACCATGGTTGTTCATCCATGGTCGTTTATGTTCAGGTGAAACTGGGACACTAAATTTTAAAGAATTGCTTGATAAAAAACATCAGTATATTTTATTAAGGTCTGTGACTTCGATTTGTTTTTCAGGTATTTTATTTTTATTACCCAATTTTACACGTAAATGAATTGAAGCCATTATAGGATTCGCCCGCCAAAAATTATTTTTATTGTATGCATGTTTTCATGTTAATGTATGCGTTTTTGTTCTTTTGTCTTCAAAGAAGGTACAGTGTTCTTGAATTCTCCCATTTCGCTCTTTGAAGACTGCTCTTCTTCACCTCCTAAAAGGTAAATACAGTAATATTGTGTCTGTACATGCATAGATGAAATTGATTTTTAACGGCTACGTAAACTAATTTAAAGTGCTCTTTGAAGTTGACATTAGAATGAGCATCACAGAGTAATTACTGCTGTAGAATGATGACTTGCGGGCGACCTTAACAGGTGATGCAGGCTTGCCCTATTCAACAAAATGCTGCTTGTAACCTTTTGTTCTTGCCTTAATTGGGCCAAGATGTTCACGATTTCACCCGAGAGGTGTACAAAATGATACATCGCTCTTGAAATTTGTGATGAAAAAATTCTTGGCTGCTTATTTTGTGTGTCCGTAAGTTCATGGCTCATTTTTAATTTTGCTGTGTAACCCAATTAGTGTACATTAATCTTATCCCAAGTAATCATGGATAAACGTTGGTGCGTCGAGTTTATTGCTTTTCATTTGTATCAGAATGTATATGGATATGTGCTTCAATGAAGTGTTACTTTAAAATTTCGTTTTTCTTTCTTGTATGCCGACGAATGTTTCTGAACTTCCTTTGAGCAAAAGACTAGTTACGAATACATTAAAGTTTAAGCTGACGCAAGAATTTCATATCTTTGCAGGAGACGTCGGTGACTTTAAACGTGGGTGGAGACTTCTCATCCAAATGTCAGTTATATTATTCGTTACGTTTCTTCAGTAATGAGATTTTTCCCATGCAGAGTAACAAAAAAAGCTCATTGGTTTACATTCACGACTTCATTTTCTCGGCTATGTGAATAAAATTTTGATTCAATGAAAAGACAAAATGAAAACTAATGTGCACGAATCATTTTTTGTCATCTCATCATTATGTATGAGAAATCTTATTCTTTAAACGACGGCTACTTTCGGTGCCGCACACCCTTGCTCTTTATAAAACTTATCCCACGGCTTCAAGGGCTTCAGACACCTCTTTCATGATTTCTTTATTTATGTTCCCCAGAAGCTGCTCGAGATCTCCAATTTATTGACATACCTTCTCATTCATGTGTCCTAACTAGAAGATGTCAGAGCCAGTTGACATTGACGTTGGTGGAGATTATTATTTCTCCAAATTACTGTCGTAGCAACTAGTGTCTTTCTTACAGTATGAGCAGTTTCTTCATCCTGCTGAAACAACTTATCAGATTCAAGAAAAAGCTGGGCTTCACGAAGCTGAAATAGGCCTCTTTGAAACGTGCCATTTATTATACGTAATGTTGAGGAGTGATGAAAGAGGAATGACTCTCGTGTGTTATACAATTCTTTCAGTAAACTCATAATATGCCTCCGCTGATATAAACCATTCTAATATTCTCTTATTAGCCATAACAGAATGAAGAAAGACAGACATTAATGGAAACTATGAATCTTGATAAAGAAAGTAGCTCATTAGATAGTAATCATATATGAAGATTATTCATTGCAGCAATGTCCGTTACGTACATTGACCTAGACGACAGTGTCGTTTGCTGAATCAGGCAAATTTTTAATCAAACAGTGAGAAAAAACAAATATTCGTACACAAAAGAAATTTGTAATTTAAATACCTAATATTTTGAACTATGTTGTAGAATAAGCAAAGAATGGTTGCCGCCTGCACAACCAGAACTCAACGCCTGATTTTGCTTCTGGTCACGTCTTAGGAGCGTCGCCTGTTTTATCTCCTGCTGCAGGTAGGTGCTCTTAGGGTGCAGATTAATTGAATATGGGGTATATTATCTATGGAAATTTTGTGCCTCACTGCCCAGGATTAACCTAAATAGCTTCCAAGAGTAGTGAAAGCCAGAAAGATGTATTTTGAATAGTATTCTGCTCCATATAAAATTGCTTCCCATGTTTGTAAATAAAAGCTGGAAGTGACTAATTTTTTAAGAATTTCTGGGATTTCGTTTTGTAAGAGCTTTCATTCCCGGCCTCGACTGGGTGGTTATAAAGTTTTTCAAGAAAACCAAATGAATTTAGCACAGTAAGATTTTATTAATGACCATTTCATATAATAACTATAATACGGGACTTTTACTTGGAATCAAAAGTAGAACCAGAAGATGAAACTGCTAGTTGTTCGCCCCTGACGCCCCCATGAATCAGATCCAAGCCTTCATTTGTCGGCTGGGCAGCTCGACACAATCATAGGCGTAGCGTTGGATCGCTCGACTACAGAAATAGACGAACGAGCTCCATCAATCAAATTAAAACTATCGCTAGCCTCGACCGGTGAATTCCCTTTCATGAACTCAGTAGTAGGGGAAACATAAAAATACATCTGATGGAGGAAAAAAACGCGAGTTTAAACGTTGATACTGCTGCGAAATTCAGGTGCAGTTGTAGCGCCAACACAAGAGCCCTGGTGAACTGTAATTCATTAATTAAGCAGCGACAAAGACAGTGAATGATAATAGAAATATAAGGTAAAATTTGACTAAGCTGAATTAAATCAAGTTATTAGAAATGAGGTAAGGAAAGTTTTTGTTTTTTGCGAAAAATCACTTTATGCGACACTAGGTAACGGAAGTAGTTTTTTTCATTGATTTCATTTAATGTATTTTAGAATCTCGAAAGCCACATATCATGAAGATGGTAGAAGGAATCGAAGGCAAGTAAATTGCAATTTAAAGCTGATGCAGCAGAGACTGAAAAAATATTAACACAAATGTTGTTTATAAATATCTCTCCGTATGCCATGAGAGTAACTGTCTAATGAAAATATGTTTATAGGAGAGACGTCTTGGTTAACTCGCTCGTGAGGTTTAGCTTTTGACTAAGATAACTATGTATTGTGTTGGATCAATGAAAAGCTTTACAGCCTTCACATCCCTGTAGACCTGTGGTTACCATCCTGGGGTCCGTAGTCCTGTAGCATTACATCGCTGCTCATGCTCCATTTTCAAATTATGCGTATTAATTAATCGCGTACAAATGAAATCGTACTTTTTACAATAAATTTCTTGTATTTTTGTGATTAGGTTTTTGTGATTCTAAGCGAGATTCGTGTAAATTTTTAATTATAAAAATTCGCTGTATTTTGTAAAATCATTCTTAGTACTTAAAGAACTGTCGCTATGGTTCTTTTTTAAATTTCACCCCTGAGAAGCAAATCCGGATCGTGACTCGACGTCAGTCTGATCGTAGCTGTCAGGAGATAACACACCTGGCAGTCCTGCTCTCCTCTCTCTCGTCTCATCGTTGCTTTTAGCTCTTACCTCTTGGCATCAATTCTTAGCTTCTTAGCGTTGACTCGTCGTCACCTCGACTCTTAACCTGGTTGCCTCTTCGTTTCTCTTAGTTCTCTGACCTCTTAACTCGGCTCATGGCCTCGTTCTCAAGTCAACTTCATTAGAAGTCTGACACTTGATTACACTTTTAATCTTAACTCTTGAACTAAACTCTTGAACTAAACTCTTGAACTAAACTCTTGAACTAAACTCTTGAACTAAACTCTTGAACTAAACTCTTGAACTAAACTCTTGAACTAAACTCTTGAACTAAACTCTTGAACTAAACTCTTGAACTAAACTCTTGAACTAAACTCTTGAACTAAGCTCTTGAACTAAGCTCTTGAACTAAGCTCTTGAACTAAGCTCTTGAACTAAGCTCTTGAACTAAGCTCTTG
>VCRD01000027.1:0-167028 GCA_006783055.1 Trinorchestia longiramus
CAGCGATGAAGTTGAACTGGCCGGGGGTGCCGTCGGGGAAGGTGAAGCTGAAATAAAAAAATTACAAATGCTATTGAATGCTTCTCATAATAGTGAAAATTTGTACAAATTCCTTCGGATAAACTTATTTTCAGAATGTAACAAACAATTTTTTTCCGATTCATAATGTTTGCGTAGTAGGAGGTAGAATGAGCACAACGTCACCTGAAGAAATAAAAAATGTGTCTCATACTGCATTGCTCTTTTGTACTCTCTGTGAATGTTGAATTTGCGGGAAAACAAGTAGAGCCTTTTTTTAACCGTCCCATCTCATCTGTTTAAAGATGCATTCAAATTTGCCATGGAAGCTTCGACTTACAGTCAAGGAACCTCTTATTGGATCAAAAATTTTCGTCTTTTCCCTACACATTTGCCATCTTGGACACTCACGACCAGGCTCCCTGTTGCACAACAGCGCCGTTGGGCCCGGTTGGTGCTCCCTGTTCGTTGCGGCTCACACCGTCAGCAGTTTCAAACGCGAAGTCGTAGACTCCGTCAATGGGACCGTTGCGATCATCGCGGAGAATTTCCACAACGCTGGAAAAAATTTGGATCGTACACATGAAAAAAATTATGTATCACCTCTGCATAGTATTCTCAAAAATTAGTTGGAGTAGATACCCTTTTATTAAATTCCAGTGCATGATTTGCAATGCTCTCTGTATGTTCACGACTGTTTACCTGCGCATGATTGCTTTAGCAGCAACGTAAAGATGCCGAAGCTACAGACCAAAATTGAACCTATTCATAACAAATTTAATTTTTTTTCGAGGCATTTTCTCAGAACTTAAAGTAGTAAATTATGTGGTAATGCAATTTTCATCTGAAGGATTTGCCTCTGAATTTCGACGAATATAAGCATTTCTTTTATTTATTACGTTTCGGTAGTGCTACTCCTACTAGAATATTTTTAAAGTCAGAATAGGGCAGCCGCGAGTCCCTTTTTACAATCACGCACAGTCATGCAGTTTGGGTGGGAACTGTGTTGCTGTAGAGGGAAAATTTAACAAATTTAACTTTTTGTTGATATAACAATCTACCTATAAACACGAAATTACGCTGGTCCCCACCTCTTCTCGAATTTATTTATGCTTTGACATGCATGCCGAAGATCAATCTGACTCTACATATATTGTTGGAAACTTTTTGTTTTTATCGAGGTAGGCTGACCTAAGAATAATAAACTATTACAACGTTGATAAACTCCGTTGAAAGAAGAAATATTCACTGAACTGCTTCTAAAATTGAACAAAAATAAAATATTTTTTGGGCCTGTCATTTACATACGAACAATACATACGTTTGAAAGGTTAACTACAATTTTCGGGAGCTGCAATTTGCATGAATAGTCAAATGAATGGAAGAGACCCCATTAATGACATGGAGAAGCAAATGCGATGAATATTTTTTGCACTCAAGATTTTAAAAATAGATGAAAATATTTGAAATTAGTTTGAGAAAATCTGGAGATATTCACGTTTGTAAATCTTACATTTTTTACTATTGTTCCATTTCCATCTTGATGCATGTCTTTTTAACAATTATGAGGTGATCATTAAGAAAATACTTAGGATTTATTCATTTGTTATATTAAATGGCACATGAATGAGCCACCTCCCATGAAGCCTGAGACCTTCAAAATTTGTACTGTATTAAAAAATTGAATATTTTGGATTCCTTAATGGTTCCTGTGGTGAATTCAATTATCTCATAGCAAATGAAGAAATATCTCAATTTCTAAAAGAGCTTCAATAATTAGGGCAAGTCTTAACTCATCAACACCACTATCCGAGTTTCCACTGTGAATGCAGGTCTACTGGCACGTAGAAAACATCCCAAAGGATAAGCTCAACTAAAACTATTTCTCCGTGTTGAAAAGTAAGCAAGCGACTGAGGGGTAAACAAGCAAGGGATGCCTACGATTTTCAATGTCATAGTAGGTGCGAGGTAAGCCATGGGGAAATAAATTGTTTTTCTTTTAAGTGTAGGTGGACCTTTTAACTTTCAAAATAGCTAGTGTTTTGTGTGAACTTCTATAGTATTGCTGTTATAATTTCATGGGGCAAAATGTTCATGACACAATTTTTTATTTTTCTCTAAAACAATGCGCGGGTATCTGATACATTCTCAAAGTAACTCTACAGGTGGACACTAATGTAACGCGTTCAGTTTCAGATGAAGTACCGTGTGTTCAGTAAATTTTTCCATGAAATGAAAAACGAATTTAGAATTCTTTAAAAATTGGGAAAAAACATCGCTTTTTAAAGAAATCTTTCTAATTTTGATGCTTAGCTTTCGAAGTTTTATTTATCTATGCTTGGTAACACGTCAGTGAATAAACAATGTTGACTGCCACTGAAATTTTAATTTTAAGCTTATTAACGAACTTCCTCAACAGAAAACGAGCACTGACTCAATCAACGATTTGTTTGTATCGGGTCACCAGCGTAAAAATTATCACCTAAGTAGCTAGTGATTATTGCAGAGGTTACATGGTATTCTGAAAAGTGTCGCCAAGGCTTCATGAAAACTTAATTTCCTCTAAAATTATTTATAGTTAATCATAGAAAGTTTAATTATTAAAGTTCATTCAAATTGGATTGTTTGCAACCGTCGCACACCTAATGTAATGTTTATAATAGCTCCAATTATTACTGATGTAGATTGTTAACTTTACTAAATGAATTGATGACTCAGCTTCCTTGTAATTGACATAGTTTTGTTTTAAAGGTTCGGCAAGCAACCGAATGGATATTCATATGCTCTTGCTCAATTTTTCACAGGTAGTTTAGACCATTTTTATCACACTGAAGCTTATTAGTGTAATGCTTCAACACAATGTACTGATAATTTCCTAACTTACGGTCCACCACCAAATCCGCCTCCACTTCCAGCGTAAGCAGGACGACCTCCGGCACCTCCACCTCCACCACCTACGCTCACGCCAGAGAATCCACCGGCACCAAAACCGGGACCAGCAGCACCACGTCCTCCACTGATGGAAGAGCCACGGCTTCCACCACCTCCACCACCAAACTGGGGTGGGGGACCATAGCTCTGGGGGGCGGCGGCAGCTACCGCCAGTACGGTTGCGAGAAGAATCTGCCAGAAATATATGCATTACTAGATATTTCCCGTAAAAATTCCACGGTTTAAAAGTGAAAAAATGAAGGATTTTTAGATCCATAGTAGCATAAATTTTCTTTGATAATGATAGAAATTAATGGGATGAACAAAAATTAGATAGATAGAGAATTAGAAAGGGAGAAAAAGAGATGCAGATACACTGTTCATCATATAAATAGATATATATTGAAATGATAACAAATCCACAAGAAAATTTAGCGAGCTTTGGTTCATCAAGTTGCCAATGCTAATTGTTAATCTGGGTGTTGGTATGTCATAAAACTTGTGTAATATATTGACTTGGGACCGGGAAAGCTATGAATATTTGCATGACTGCGCGTCGCTCAGGAAATCGTGGTAGAGATTCAGAGCTTCCTAATTTATTTTATGGTTTGCTTATGAAAAATGAATCGTGTTACAGTACAACAATTTATAACTCAGATATAGCTGCAGAATTTCGAATTCTTTATTAACTAAACATTACTATGATGACGTACGACGGCAAAAATGAAATGTCGAATGAAGACAGAAGCGTTCGAGCTTTTCTATAATATTTAGGCATTTGAAGAACAAGAGAGAAGGCCAGAAGGATGATTGGTTGAGTAAGATGTGAGATGAAGTGTCTATATTACATATATTGTTAGTGTTAGGATTCAGATGTATTTGAAGAACCTGAACCTCATATTTAATGGATTTATTGTGCAAATGGTATCATGACACTAGTTTTCACTATGAAAAACATCTATGAAAGAATGAATGGAAGGTTTTTAGGTGAATTAGAGGACACCAAGAAACTGTTTCAAGTGATAGAATCGGGTTTCTAAACTTCACAGCAATTTTCAGTGACATGAATCACAGATGATACCCCTTCGAATTCATAACTTTAGAATGATTCTCATGGTATCGTTGTGTTTCTCCATAAGTTCGTTCCTGTAAACTGAGAAGTCTGGACTCCAAAATGCGTAACGAATTTTTAGTTAGTTGCACTTGGGCTTCCATGGAAGAAAATGAGAGATTTCATTTTTGAGCGCACACTACCCGCCAAGTCTTCCCTGCTGTACTGATTAACGTTTATGAAAATATCGTAAATAATATTTCGGACAAGATTTTTAGCTGAAAATCATGAAACTTTAGTCACGCTGGTGTTCTTCGTTAGAAGTAAGTTTGTTTACAACTGGCAACTACCGCAAACGTCAGTGTTTAAATAAAATAGCGGTTCTGCTCATATTTTTATAAGTTTTTGTTTGTTCGCTAACAGCGAGGCTTGGCACTACCAAAACAAAGAGAGGCAACAAAATTTCCTGTAAATATTGTCCCATAGAATCGTGGATTTCCTGATGCGATCGTACGCGTTTTGTAGGCAACAAGGACAATGCTAAAATGAGCTTATAGGACCTGAAAAAAAGGTCCTGGATTTTAATACACAACACCTGTAGTTTAAATTGCAAATAGATTTCGAAAATTTTAGGTTACTACAATTTTCAGCAATATGTTTTTCAACTAATTCTTTAAGTTGAGGTTTTGTAGAGCTTTTTCTGTCGGATGAAAATTTGTTTTGGAACATGAATCTCATTGAATTTAAACATTCATGTATAATCAGCTAAAGTTAATATAATTAAAATTAAGAAATTATTTCAAATGTATATGAAAAAAGATAAATTTTGATCTGCTATAAAATTGATTGTTTAAAAGACACGTTTTATAGTTTCTATTAGATTGTTGAAATAATAAGATAAATTATATGCTAAGAAATATGTAGTTCGACTATGCCCATATTACACAACTGGAACCAACCTATATCACATCCAATATTAAAAGTAGTAATATAACTTAATTAAATAAAATAGAATTGTTACTAGAGCGAGAGGTTCGAAAGTTAACAGTAAACAAGCTCGTCTTACTTCGCTCTACTTCCAAACTGCCTAGCCCTGTTGACTGAGTGCCTTTCTTTTTCCTTACAGGGAAGGGCATTCAAAGAAATGCGTACAACTCCCACAATTCATTTTCTAGAATTCTGGCGAAACCAACGATCTTTTTTTAGGTATCTTACTTAATGTTTTGACCAGCTGTTTGAGTCTAAAATTCCCTTCTCTAAGAAAATGTCTCACATATATAGAGAAATTATTTTTACTTCTCAAGTTAATGTTATGGAAACTGTTTCTCGATTGACTTATAATGAAGTTATGTCACTCAGTTCATTCTCAGGTATTTAGAACAGCCAGTGAAGTCATGGTGATAAAAACCTAAGTACCACAGTAATTTAGACAACTTTCACAATTAAGTAGGAGGCAATTGCACAGATGTTGCGATCGCGATCACCGACCTTCATGATTGGTCCTATGATAAATAATGATCGTAGTAGGGTTTTTATTGTGGGTCAGACGCTAGGAACTCATAGAAGGCATTAATTTCCAGTTAATCTTGAGAACTGTGGAGTTCAGGTTAGCTTAACAACTGACAAGAAGATTATTGACACCGACAGACCAAACGACCAGAAAAAGTGTAATGAACAATGAAAAAACGAGTAACGAGGAAACTAACGAGTAACGATTAGATTAACGATTCAAAAAAAGGTAAAAAAATCACTGCATTATACTCTAAGTCAAAATTTTTGTGTTCTCGCATTTTGATGATTTCAACTGCATATCTCCCCTCGTATGAAAATTAGTTTTTAGTTGTGCTCATGATCCAAATTTATAAGCTATGATGCTTCTCTTGTTTAAGTTATCATCATCAACTTCACAATAACATTTTTTAGAGATCAGGGAACTCATATTTTGATTATTAGTTTTAACCATATAAACAAATCAAACTGGTCAAAATATTGTATTTTTACTGAAGACCAGCCTCTGCTATTCTAACCACCACCTCAGTTTAGCTGATGAATGCTGCAATGAATTTAATGAACTAGCATTGAAAACGTCCTTAGCTCCAGATATTTATACTATAGGAAGCAAGGTGTATAGGTTAAAAAAACATGAAGAAATATTAATACAACATAAGATTCAAATTTTGTTTTGTAAAATACTCAACGATACACAGCAAACTTTTGTGATGATTGATGGCAGTTTTAAAAAAATGCATTTCATTTATAGTGAAAACAATCTTTTTATTCGGTTTTTCATTTTCGAAAAAGTAAGAAGGTAGAAGAAATAAAGAAGAATATTGTGACTGCCTCTGGCATGAAATAGAGTTTACTAGATTTGTTTTGAGAACAGTATATTTTTTAGAGAGATAGCCACGATAAATGGTAAGCTTTTATTCCACTTCATAACCAAAACGCCAAGCGAAGGGTTTACATGTCGTACACTCGCATTAAAGAGTTCACTATACTCACATATACTGCATCTATTATAAGAGTTCATAAACCCTATTCTCCTCACCGAGTTCATGTCTGGAGCTGTCCACGTGTGTCCTATTAGAAGAGGATGTGAGAGTCAAGTGATGAAGAAGCGGCCACGCGCCCTTTATATAGGCGGCGTCGAGCCACTTTCACTGCAAGAGGGAAGGCTTTAGAGGAAGCTGCTTGACGATGGCACTAGGGAGGGCAAGGGAGAAAACTGGAGGCAAGGCAAGAGGGAATGAACACAGCGTTCAGTGATCGTGTCCGTACCGGTGACCTCAGAACAAAATATGAAGTTCAGCTCGTTTGTGCTCTCGTATTGTTTGTAATTTGCTGTAGTGTGGCCTTAACTTAATGAAAAAAACAAGCCAGAATGAAAATTGATTACAATAAACTAACGATTAAGGAGGATACAACAGAAGTTACAGAGAAAGTTTAGGGGATTTTTTTTTCAATGAGAGAAATATCAGGACTTGAAAAATGGGATAAAATGCTAATTATTTATGGAGCTCAGTCATGTTTAGTTATTTATTGCTTATTCAAAATCCAGAGATACAGACTTCACTGCCACTTTACAGACGTATTTCACAGACTTTTGAAATAATTAATCAATATCATATTGTCTACCTGATAAATTATAATGTGCTTGAACTGTTGAAATATTTAAAATTATGTTACGTCTGAAATAAAATGATGCAAATGTTTGTCGGTTCGTTACGTATCTAAGAAACGCGATCAACTCATTTTTACGATGCGAAGTGAGTAATTTTTAGTGATGGTTATAATTCTATCACGTTATTTGATATTAACATGTATCATAAGTTAAGTTTGAGAAAATCAGCCATTATATGTTATTGTGTTGTACGTAAATTGCGCTCGTCTTTGCTGTATAATAGTGTTCCATTAAATTTTGCAGTTATATTTCTACTATTACTGTCACCATCACTGATATTTAAGTATCATGAATAATTCCACAGAGTGCATGTAGTGAATTGGCACCCAAAAGTTAAATGAGTTTTAAAACCCAGACGTATTTGGTTTTCCTTTCGTCTCACATCTAGGAAAATTAAAATTAAAATTTTAAGAGAATCACAACCGATCATGTCACATCCCACGGTTAACTCCATTACTAATTCTCCGTATTTCATTCCCTAAAAATTTAGTCTTCACAAAAATAAAGTTGAATTTGTGTGCATCCGCAACCAAGGGTCGAATATTTATGGGCGTTCTTGCGAAGAATATGAAAAGAGGTTAAAATTTGAATGAAATTGGCCTTACTATGACAAGTCCAAAGAAACTGTATGGCCTCGCAAGGGTGAATATCGTATTGAAAAAGATGAAGCTTCTTTATTTTACGAATCTACTTGAGCTTTCTTTCCATCATTAAATGTCTTCTTCTTTTTACGCTATTTGCCGTCGAAATGACAACGTTCGACGTACGTACGAGCAAAACAAAACTGCAAAAATAACTTTTTCCTAACAGTTAAACTCAGCAATGACTGTTAAAAGATTCCTCATAGAAATGCCACTGTATATTTTAATTTACTATTATTTGCTACTCCTATTTCCACTCCATTTCCACGGCAGCCGAGAAAACTATGCGGTTTACAAGTAGAACACGAGAAGAAGAGAAAGGTTGGTCTCTTGATTAGATTGGCAATGGAAAATTTAATATCTATGGGAAAAACACGTAAGACGTCAAGAAAGAGTCATGCTTGCGGACAATCTTGAGCGATAGCTCTTTCGTCTCAGGGAAGTTCGTTGGGAGAGTGACCGAATACTCGACATCAAAAAGTTAAGGTTTATACTGTGGTGTGAAGTGGAATGCGTCACGCTATTGTTCTCTGATTTGTTGTTTGTAAATATGATGGTTCAGTTTATGATCAAAAATCGGGGATAATTAACGTATACAAAAGATTATATTCTTCATAAGAACAAAGAATATAATGCATTTTTTGGTTCTTTTCCATCTTCCGCCCTTGAAATACCAACGTTTCTGTGCAGTTTGCACAAAGGTATGCGCTTAGATTTTTATATATTCGTACACATAAGCGGTAGTATATTCGTTTTTTAAATTAGTTCACTCTATACGTTTCTCTGCACCGTCAGTCCCAACATTGGCACGTAGGTTAACGCTGCGTTACTAAGGAGGAAATTCAACTTTGTATTCATAAACCAGAAAACGTTGAGTGCACACGTTATAAATAGAGAAGTGTAATTTTGGATGAAAACTTGGCGGTGTCAACGGTGGTCCAATATGTTTGCTGATCAGTGTGGTGTTAGATTTTCTTAGTTTTCTACTTTATTTTCGGTATCCAAAGGTATAAGTTGTTGACCCTAAGCAGTACTATAGTCCGAATATTCAGGTCTAGTAATGCTATCCAGAAACTTGCTGACGCGAGGAAATTGTTATAAAATTGTGAGATGGGGTGAAAAAAGAGCCGGGACGAGGAAATCTTCCTTAGACCGAGTTATCTTTTTATTCAAGGTAGAAATTTACTAGGGCACACTTTGGTGACTTTACCATAGAAATTCTTAGCGCAATGAGTTAGTAATTTATACAAGCATTACATGTTAAATCTGAAAATATATTTGACAACTCTCATTATTCTTTTTGTTCTGAACTCTCATCTGTAGCCATTAAAAGACATTATAGAACCTGAAACAAAAAAAATGTTTCACCGAATATTTTTCTTTTTTGTTTTAGGGTCTATGATATAATGCCTCTGCTATAACTTTTATGTAAATGGACTGTAAAGAGACATAATTAATGAAGATAAATAGTTTTCAATAAGAATAAATGAACCATTGTGTGCTCGTTGCTAAGCAAGTATGTAAAGTTGGGAGAGTACTCGTTTGCACACCTTTAAAATTGAGTTTTAGTAAATGTTCAAACCATAAATCCTCTGAGAATATGGAAAACAGAAGCGTATTAACGCAAGGTGATTTGCTCCATGCGAAGGTAGAAGATCGTTTCGTGTACAATAAAGGAGACCCAATATGCATGAATAAATGAATTCAGGCATAAAAGAGTATCACAACAAATCAATTAATGATACTTGGTTGACTTACCTAACATGTGTTGCTGGTTCCTGCTAAAATTTTCTTTTTGTAATTCTTCACTAGTTTGAGCTGCAATTCTTTTTACAGTTATTTGCTAGTTCGGTACGATATCCTATTAAGGTTTTTATCATTTTTTTACGAATCTTGTAAAAATTCTGATGGCCAAATAGAATTTTTCCCCGTGTACCATAAATTTTTAGTGGGATTACAGTTTACTGACGGTTAGATCATTCTAAGATGTTTACATAGTTTTGGCAAAACAAATCTCATGTAACTCTGACAGTTGGCTCTGGATCAGTATCTTGTTGGAAGATACTGCCCTCGCCGTGTCCAAGCTTCTGGAAAAAATTCTTCTGAAGAGTTTCAAGAGACTGCTGAACTGATGTTTGTTAATGACGTATTCATTACCGATACCATTTGATGAGAGAACTCATAATTCTTCAAGCTTTCAAGTAGGGACGGTGTGTTTAAGATTATTGGTACCTAGTTGTCTTCCTAGTATACTGTCAAAAGTTTACTGAAATTATTATTAGGAGTTGTTTCTTCATTACAGATTTTACTGATACACGTTTTCACTCCACAAAATAAAAGATCATCCGTTACGCGATCGTTGATGATCTTTTCGGACATTTCCGTCAATTAGTTTTGAATTTATCACTCCGTGTATTGTTGAAAAATGTTCATTGTGTATTAATATTCCATTCATTCGAAATCAATTTTGCCTGTTTAAAAGTCTTACACAGAAAAGTTAAGAAGTGTTTAGCTATTCACTGTTAATTTTCAATAAGATTCTTCAGTGCAAAAGAAGAAACACTCATTTTCTCCATCAAGCTGTTAAAGCAATGAGTTTTCAAATAAGTCACATGTGTATACATGGGGAGAAAATGTAAAAAAGAAAAGAAACATGGTTATTCAAACACAACTAAACATAAAATTATATTGTTGCAAGAATTCAGTTGATATATGAAAATGATTCCAAGAAACATGATTTTGATGTCATAAATTTACTTTAGTTTTCACTGATAACATTCTCGGTCAAAACTTTGGCGCTTAAAATTTCATTATAAAATAAGAACTGAGTGTTCAGTGGGAAATGGCAATTTACCATTTTGTATATATGGGTATTTAATGACGCACTACTATAAAAATATAAAATTCGGTAATATTTATTGGTATAAAGACAATTTAATATGAAGTAAAAAAAACCTACTTGCAAACTTGCCAGCATGTCTCCTGCCGTTTTAATTTTTTTATCTAGGCGGTCATACGCATCATGTTATTGAGGAAGACCGATTTGTACCATTAAAAAGACAATAATATATAACTTCGAATCTTATTGGAATGAAAATTGAAAGAATAAATAAGTTCGGAAGATTTCGAGCGTATTTAAAAACAAAATTTATCAGTATCCAATGATTTTTATCAGTGAAGTAAATAAAGTAGATGCGTAGACAAAGAGTTAAAAATAATTTTTTTGTTTAGCAATGGTCCCTGAAGAGATAAACTGAAAATAAAATTTCAAAATTTCCTTCTTCTCGAAAAAATGCGGAAATTATTGGAGTAAATGGAATTAACAATACCTGAACTAATAAAAAATCCTCGTTTTGTTAATGAAGACTTTAATTTCTTAACGTTGCGCTTATTCTGAAACGAAAAAAGTCTTTTCTCAATAATAATGATATCTGATCCTCTTGAGATGTGCGTTGATTTCGAATCCATTTCCGCTCTCGTGCAGAACCACCAGTTAAGAGGGATCTTAGTTCGAAGATCAAGATTCAATTCAGACAACTCTCATGATGTAAACTATGATGCATCAGTTTTATTTTTCGAAAAGAGTTAAAAACAAATCCTAATTTTGTTTGTGGGCTTGATCTAGAGAAGGTTATCTTTCCATAACTCTACGCGAATTCCAAATCCTAACAGCTAAAATGTTTTTCCAAATATTCTATGGTGAATTTCTTTCTCGTAATGAAAAATAATGGGAGCAGATTTTCAAGAAATTGAGTTCGCAGAGATTATTTTGATATTTAATGATGCGGCGTACAACGGGCTCCAACTTTATTTATGTATTTGACCCGATAAATGATAACAAGTTGAACTTGGTAACTTATCAGAAATTTGACACCGTTTTAAGATAGCGTGAAAATGAACTGATTCCAAAAATATTTTTAAAATCATTTCAGAATTAGGCTTTGTGATTCTTGTAGGTCACCTCTTGTTTATAGTGCATAATTAGACATATACGACCATTCCTTGAGATTTGGTATTCCACAATTTCAGAAAGACTTCAAATTTGTACGTATTACGTTTGAAAAGCCATTGCGTGCAACCTTAGTTTGTCAGGTCTAGGAAGAAATCACAAGCTCTTGATTCAAGTATGGCAGAACATGCCCGCCTGAGGGCGTGCCTGCAAAAGTGTCATGAACCACTTTTCTGTCATTCACCCCTCCCTCTCCATCAAAGCCATTCTAATTACATCTTCTATGAAAACGCCTTAGAAACAATTCTAGCATTCTTATTTCTTTCCCTGAGGAATTCCTCAGTGAAAACACACCCTAATTTGCTACGTTTGACCAAGGACGAAAGAAGTACACGAAATTTCTTCACGAAGTTTGTGGGAGAGCAGGTGACAAGTCGTAAGTAAAGTTCAGACTGCATTTGGTAAATTATGTTCAAGGAAATCGTGCTGCTGCGCGATGCCAAGGCTGGGCCAGGCTTCACGACGTGTGGACGAATTAACGTCTTGATTTAATAGGAAAGCATAGAAGGGCCTCCCGACGTTGACATTTTCAACTGGTTTGCCCTGAATTGATCTTGTTCCATATATTTTTTACAACCATCAAAAGTTTAAAACAAGTTTTCGCTCCCAAAACTTCATGATGCTAATTTTCGACTTGATTATGCATGATAATGCAATTGAACAACATACATGATAATGATCAATAACAATCAAACATTACGAGTTATGCTAATTTACAACTTTCAATTATTGACTTGGAGAATATTGTGCATGATGAGTTTTTGCATTGAGGTATTACACTGGCTACAATATGCGCTTGGATTGATTTCGGTAATGAATATGTATATAACTTTATTAAGCGTTAAGTCAACATTTTTTCATGTTTCTACAGAATTCTTGAGCTAATTACGTGTTATTATTGACTGTTGCACACGATTAAAATAGTTCCTCGCACAGCTTTAATGCATTGGAAAAAGTTAGAATCTTCTGAAGCATATGCAGATTTTTTGAAGAAAGCCGATTCTATTCCATTGGCCTTGACCGTATAAAATCTGAAAATCGAAACCCTGGAAATGGGACGGCATGTCTGCAAGTATCATGGCCGAGAAATAACAAGTTCTTGTGCCTGTGGGTTCTCCTCATCAGGGAAAAATATTTCGTTTTCTTGATATATCAAAATTGGAACTTACTGAAAATTATTCTGATCGTACTGATACCTCTTCCATAGAAACATTGTTCTTTGAATTATTTGGAAACTTTCTTGGACATTTTGTATAATATTTATTTTCTATCAATTCTGAACACCAATTTTCGACAAAATCTACTTGAAAATATCATAGTGCATTAACGATAAATTTTAGGAAAACCATTGGAAATTATCATGCGATTAATTTACCCCTCTGGAAATTGCTAATTTTGAACAGACTTGATGCTGGACAGCGTGTGTGACCCCCAATGCAAGACATGAAGTGTTTTGAGGGTGTTGCGACTTCACCTTGTATTGCCAGTCTTAGGTGAACTATTGCCAGTCTTAAGTGACCTGTAATCCTGCCGTGTTTTTCTGACCATTTATGTCTGCTCATGAAGCTGTGAGTGGATAACAGAGCGGCGAGTAAATTTTTCAAGCAAAAACTGGAAAAATTTCATTCCATAATGACCGTGGGTCGGAAATCGAAAAAGAATTCGTGTTCATTTCCAGTCGAATAAATAATTATTTTCTTTTTGTCAATTGTCGCTACGTTCGAATCCACTGCTATTGAATATTCTTTAGTCAAAAGAAGACGAACCATAGTTGCTTTTCAAGAGACCTAAGATTTTTTTTAAGTGAGTAAGATACTTAACATTGTTTACTTCATCTCTATATCATGTCATTCTGTACTCCATGGTGGAATACACGAACCATACATGAAAGATCTTAAGATTTAATTTATTGCTGCTATTCAAACAAGGGACTTTTCCTTGTGTCTGTGTTTTTAACTTGCATGTTTTATGGGAGTTTGAAGCCTTGACTTTGACTCGCATTTATAATTTTGTTGGCGTGTCCAGGGTCGTTACTTCAACCTTAGTACGCTTATTCTAACCTAGGGACCACTTTTGCTCGAATGAAATTTTTTCAGCATCGTACTTAGTCTATTTTTTGCTAAGTGAAGTGGAGAAAACTGCTTGATGTTGCTCATTTTGAATAATCAAATGTACCAATGTAATAATCGAGAGTTTTTTGGTGAATTTCCCAATAGCATCGACTCAGAAATATTTAAAAGACGTGAAGCCAAGTCTCTAGCTTTTGCACTCTTATGATATTCAGTATTGACTGATGCTGAGTTTTGCATTTTAATAACATGAAATAACAAGGGGAAAATTTGCTCGCTCGAGCAGGGATGTAGCAAGATATATTGTTAAAAAAATATTAGCTAAATTTGGGTTGCTGCACATTTGAATCACACAATAAAACATTCTTTGCTGCTTTTTAACATCAAATCTACACTAGAAAATTCTACAGTAAATATGAGACTCGCTCTGGACGGAAAATTAGATCTGTGAACACCTGTTAAATGTCAGCGGAAGCGTCCCATGATCACGTCGGTGCCGTGCTTCCTCCGCCGTGACTTGATTACTAAGTAGAAGAGGGAATGTATTTGTTGTGTGTACTTGTATTCAATGCTTTTACGAGGAAAAATGCTAGAAATCTGCTTGAAATATGAACACGAAAAATATAGAGGTTTTAAATCGAAATGAAGTCATTCGGAGAAAAAGATTGAATTTAGCTGATAAATGTTTTTATTCAAAAAACTTTTTTGAAGGTGTTTCATGAGAAGTAATATTTTTTATCCTGTCAGATAAGGATATCCTTGCAAAGATTTACAAACATGATTGAGTTAATAATCCATATTATCTTAAGAATTTGTATTTGCGTGCAATAGCCAGAGTTGATCTCGCTCAGTAGAGTAAATTATGTTTGACTTGTTATAAAAATAGCTGTTCACTGGATAAAAAATCTCTTCAATACTGTCGTAAAACCTCTAAAGCGACTAACAACAACCAAGATTACCCTTCACTGATGCATATCGATGCTGACTTTCATTCCGCTCTTCACAAGCTTCATACTTTTACGAAAACGCCCCAAATGAAAGTGCCTCGCTTACACAAAGCAGGAGTTTAGCACTTCAAATCGTACGTGATATCTCTGATGTAGGCATTGTTCCTGCATTTGTTGATCTGGAGTCAGGGCGTAGCTTGCGGTTGCCTGCCACAGCGGGACAAGATGCAGCGATGTGACCACAGTCAAGACTTCTTTTCTTCCTTCGCAAGGTCTTAGGTCTTGTGCAAGCCTTACTACAGAACTGAAATATCTTAGATCTTTTGAACACACTGCGCAAATTGTGCGAACGTTAAATGCCCCTCGTTAAAATGACCGAGTCGAATGGAGTTACAGTTTCAAAGGAATTTGCTTTTTGATTCTTTCGCTTATTTTTTGGTCTTAACTGTCATGAAGGTCACAATTTCCAAGTAGTATTCCTTCAAATTTCCTTTTACGCTTTCGATTCACTCAAAATGAAAAGTTCGTTGATTAGAATAATGTCTTTTTCTGGTTAAAAAACATGTCTACATCAGCGAAGCTCAAAGAATAATAACTATGGAAAAAACTCTATGAGCATATCTTCGTCATTGCACTCGTTAGAGAAGCGAAGCGTGAACTTTTGGTCTGATTGAGAAAATATGTTACCCAAGCTGCTAAATTCTTTTCTTAGAAGTAGTTGAAATATTTCTCTCTGAGCTTTGGATATTTCTCAATTCTTCTGGATTTTCGTCTGTTAAATTTCCTGGAATGAGAAATGCAAGAGATATTTTACTCTATAGATCAGAACATGTTCCTGCCTTGTGTTAATTTACAAAGCTAAATAAATTTCATCATCAATTAACTTCTTTAAAATAGATACCTTAACTTTGATCGATAACTTCACTAACTTTTGAGACTGGACTCAAGCGTTGTGAACATGTCATACGCCCATGCAGATACTAATAGTATGCAAACAAAATATTTTTTCCGGCTCTGATATAAATATCTATGCAATAAAGAAGGAAACATTGATACCTTCAAGGCTTTATGCCAAATTAAATTCGTTTATTGATTTGTCGAAAATCTTTCACAGCGGTTTCATAATCTATTTGCATCAGTTCCTATGTCTAAAAACCAGTGTTCAGTATTAAAAAGTACTCGTTCACGAAATCAGTTCACAATATTTTGTGATTTGATTGGACGATAGCACTTTCAAAGTTTTCCAACTTTTATTATCAAAATTTTGTTTTTGATAAAATAAACTACGGTGGTGGAAATAATGATAGGACACTAAATTTTTGCTCATAACTTTGTACATATTGATTGAAATACATTTAATTTTTGACTATAGGTAAGGAATAATACAAGAAGTAAGTGTACGTTCAAATTTCATATTACAGTATAGTTTTTGTACAGTTATTACAAAAATACTCTTCAGAGGAACAAAATTTGAGGGAAATAAAGATAAGGCACTAAATAATATTTTTATAGAGGCTAGGAATGTTGTAGACAAAAATCAAAATGACTAGTATTTACATGCATTGTCTTCCTCTTGCAAAACATCTAGACAACGATCATTCATTGATTTCCCTAAATTCGTATGAGTTTATTGAGGAATTTTTCCCCAGTACTCCTGGACAATCCGCCAAACTCCCAGCTTGTTCTCAAATTGTCTGCCATTGGCGTAAACTTGTCTAGCCAGTATACCCCATAAGTTTTTTACAGGATTTAGATCTTCCGACTTAGCTGGCGAACTCAAAGTGCGGATATTGTGACCATTAAGGCACTCTCTTGTGTGTTTGAAGTATGGATGACCGGATTGTCTTGCCACCAGTATTCTGGTGAAAATTATCTAAAAATGGTATAAAACTTTTTTGTAATATTTCAGTGTACTTAACTGAATTTTGTTTTCCCTCCATCTGTACCAGACTCGCCTTACCTTCTGCTGAAAAAGCTCCCCAAATCATCAGTGATCCTCCTCTGAATGGCCTTCCGCTGAAGAACTGCTCATCCTTCCTCAAATCATGCCAATAGTATAGAAAATCGTCAGACCCGTCTAAATTGAACCTTTTTTCGTCTGAGAAGACAATTTTTGCCCAATTGTCAGTATTCCATTGTACTTTTTCCCTCACCCACTCTTCTCGTCGTTTCTTGTGTATCTTCTTTAGCTTTGATTTTGTTTTACTCTTCCTAAATAAAAAATTCTGAAGTATTGAAAATCTTCCTAACTCTTCTGGAAGTTACATTCAACTTTAGACACGTTTGAAGATTTTCGGAAATTTTTCCTGTAGATGAAGCCTCACGTAGCATTCGGCGCCGACTGGCTGGAGTAAGCTTGGGTGGACATCCGGGATGTATTTGATCCGTACGCTTGAGGATTTTGCAAAAAAATCGAATTACTTCTTATCTCTTAATCTGCTTTGAAATTGAATTATAGGAGCATTCTTGACTATTTAGAACTATTATTTGGCTTCTTTTAAATCCCGAGAGAGAACGTTTTTTGTCTATGCTGTAAAATTTTAATTTTTCTCAATTTAAACCTGATTATAAGATATCACTATGTCTACTTGCACTCTGGGCGAACAACGGTGTGTTGCTTTGATTCTATTCATAGAATATCAGAGATGAAATATTTCAAATAGACGTAATTTTTACAATGTGTCTGATCTTTATTTCCATCAAATTTTGATCCTCTGATGAGTGTTTTTGTAAAAACTGTACAAAAACTATACCGTTATATAAAACTTGAATGTAAACATACTTTTTGTTTTGTTCTTTACCTATGGTTGAAAGTTTAACGTATTTCAATCAATATTTATAAAGTTATAAGCAAAAATGTAGAGTGTCTTGTCATTATTACCACCATTGTATTGTAATTTTGAGGTATCTGAGTCCTACAGTCTGAAAACTGTTATTTTTGAACGAGTAGAAGACTTGCAGACACATAATAGGATACAGCAGAATTTGATGTTCATTGACAGTGTTCAGTTGACCTGAACTGAATGGTTTAGTTCACCTTCATTTTCAAAAGTTACCTACACGTATTCGTAAAATTTTCCGTAAATATTCCTTAAGTAGGTCGGTGTATTCGTAGCAAAACTACATTCTGTGTGTCATTTTTCTAATTTATAGAGACATCGAGCTCAAAAAGTGTTCTTGAACTTAAAGAAGCTGCTCTTTGATATGCGATTGAACAAACATGGCACAAACCTTCTTGAAGTCTGCTTCCTGTTGTGTTCAGTTCATCCTGTTTCCTCAAGCACCAGCCAGACCCTTGCCTCACTAAGAACATTTGACGTAAGTTTATGGCTTAAGTTCTCAACCGTTTACTGCGTGTGAGAATCACTGTGTGTGAGAAAAGTCACCTTGCCATGTGGCACTGAATGTTAGAACAGGTCATCAATGAGGTTGTCTTGAAAAATCACTTTTCTAAAACATGATCTAATGTTCACGAGATTTTTTGTGAGATTATTCCTTACAAAAATATGTTGTATATGTATATTTTAAGAATATTTTCTCAAGAACAAACATCTAACCTTTGGAAACAGAAAACATACGATAATTCTTATGTTTTCGAAAGTTTTCCCAGTATGCCAGGTGATCTCCGTTTTTAGTGCCCAACGTGGATTGTTGTTGATTGCTTCATTCTGCATGAACATTAAAACACTAATTCGAATGAGTACCATTGTGAGATAAATTTTTTAATTATTTTAATTTATTAACAATTTAGAACAAACTCACACAATTTGTTGAGTAGTACCACGAATTATTTACCTGGAAAATTTCATTAAATTACGTTAACTACGCAATTTAGGAAATAATTTTCTTTCAAGCAAAATTACATTTTCATTTGCTTCATCTTGAGAAAGAGTTTTATTTTATCTGAGGGTTTTTAATTTTTAAACAAAAATACGCACAAATTTGTTTAAAATTGACCACTATGGTGTAAAAAATTACGAACAGAATCACTTTGTAGTCCTCTGAACCACGATCGTTGGAACGCACGAACTTATAATTATCAGTTCGTGGATCAGAGCTGATAAAAATCTGTAAGATAAACTATTTTTCATCGTTCCATCGAGTTTAAATCTTTTAAATGGGTTAGGAACAACGACGACATGAGTGGCGTCACTCGGATGTAAAATTAACGGAGTGGAAAGTGAGTTGGTATAATAAAGACTGGTTGCGTACCCAAGAAGGCATGACATTGATGTGTTTTAGAACAAGTTTGAATTAAGCGAAAAACCAATCTGCCGGAAACTGTTGCCTCAATTTGATTGAAACGGCTCGTCTTCTTGTTATGTTAGCTTTCATGGAAGCAGGTAGCTTTTTACGAAATTAGCGGAAGTTAAATAAAATTAAAACGTTCAAACGTTGAGAAAATACTACTATGCACGACTATACATTCATTCGTAACTGTGTATTCGTATAGAATGTAGTGGATACTAAAATAATGAACGAGATTTTAGGAGTAATAATTATTTGTTAATTTCAATCTTTCTTCTGTTAGTCATTAAGTGTTTCAATTAACACAATCTAAATTTATAAGCTTTTTGATATTAAGACTTTAGAAAAAAATACTTACACGGTATGATTAATAATATATTAGCCGCTCAGAGATACATAATTTTTACACCAGATACAATTGGACGTACTTCGATCAACGGGACACAGATATAAAAATTATTAAAAAAATGGAATGAACTTCAGGGAATCCTATAGCACCCGTCATTGGTACCGTGCAGGGCAATTCAATTGATTTATGAGCGCAAATTACACGAGGAAATGCGATTTTTTGTTTACTGCTGCCGTCAATAATTGTGTGCTGAGAGGAGAGGGAGAAAACAAGACTCACGCTGCAGGTCGATCTCATGCAGGTCCGCGGTTCCAGCAACCCTGTGTGGATTAAAGCACAACCGATGTCTGCTGGAAAATGGTATAATGGTAGTACAATGGATTTATCCTAAATACTTTCCACATTACTGAGCCGGAAAATTATTTTATTGTGAAATGCAGACAGTAACTCGACAGCTTCATGTTACTCTTCTTTATAGAATCTGCTAGTGATTACTAACCCTTCCATATTCACTTCTTCCTCTTTTCACTTAATATTGTCTCATTTTATCTCATATATTTTGCCCTTTATTACCCTCTCTGGTGGAGTTTACTGGAAGAGTCATGAAGACTGTAAAAGGTGGACATTGCGATGGAATGTGTGGTGACACCCGAGGGCGAGACCACACAAAAATCCGAGTGTGATGTGATTCTCGACAACCACACACCCAGGTACATAAGTTCATCAAGTAACTAGACACCCACGCAGGTTCATCAAGTAACCAGACACCTTTACAGGTTCATCAAGTAACCAGACATCCATATAAGTTCATCAAGTAACCAGACACCCTTACAGGTTCATCAAGTAACCAGACATCCATATAGGTTCATCAAGTAACCAGACACCCACATAGGTTCATCAAGTAACCAGACATCCATATAGGTTCATCAAGTAACCAGACACCCACATAGGTTCATTAAGTAACCAGACACCCCATACACTCATATAGGTTGGTCAAGTAACCTGACACTCATGCATGTTGAGACATTCTGGTTCCCGAATGGTGTGCCATGCTATACTCAGACCGTAAGATGTCAATTCACGATAGCCTTATGGCTTTCATCAAGGAATCGTCATCGTCGAGTTCTAGGTTACACAAGCGTGTATGCAAGTCACGAGCAGACACTAAACAGCAAAATATTCGAAGAGGAGGAATCGAAAGTCTTCTTTATCTGTAGATTTTGTCTCGCAGACGGCTATCTCCATGATCTTGAAAAGAAATATTGACATAATTGTACACAGTTTATGCTAGTGCCAGAGGAATCATACTAAAGTTTTAGGAGTATGAAAGTGTCTGCAACTGCAAAATACGACCGAAAGTGAAGTTTTTGATAGAATGCATACATAGAATAAGATAAGCAAGATCCTTGCCCTAAGACTTGACGGTAGAAGAGGTAGGAAAACAAGGAAGACCTGCTCAGAAGTCATGGCTCAGAACTACATCTGAACAAAAGACGATGGTTCGGCGAGTCATCTCTGCATTTATGACACAGCAATTGGCATTTAAATGGATAATAGTGTCTGTGTTTCAATGGTATGACGGATCACATAATCGGGTTTATCAATGTACAGAGATGCATTGATGCACATAATAGCAGAACATTAGTTTTAGTTCCAAAAATTAAGGTATTGGGCTTACTAATCATTAATTTTTTCGTTTGTATTTCAGTGTCTATTAGAGTTTCATTGAATGAGAAATGAAAGTTACAAAAACCGTAAAATGGCCACTTGTCGTTCTTGATGGCCTTCATAGAAGTTAGTAAAGAAATTACCACTGCAATAATGATAATGATAGATTATTTTGAACCTTGATACACATTCCAGTATCGTTTTAATGGCTTAACATTCACTGTTCCTACGAAGAACAAAATTCCATCGTCGTAAATAAACTTTGCTAATTATATCTTTCATATAACCTCATTATAGTTCTTGGGTTAATCAAGTTGACTCTCAAAAATGAACTGTCTTACTTTCTACATATAGTGAAAAACCCCAAAAATCGCAATTCAATAAATAATGACATCTTAAGCATCTTCACTTGGCGTTGCCGACATTTTTGCTTTTCAATTTGTACAATGAAGCGTTCCTCAGAATGCGATTTATTGTAAGATTAAACAAACATGGCACATCAACATCAAGGTGTCAGTGTGAAAACTTTCTCGGAACAACTCCGCTGTCAGAACACCTGGCGACCTCCTGAAATTTTGTCCCCATAATTACGATGTCAAATTTCGGAGCCTGAACCTCGTTACATTCCCGATGCACATAAACACAACCTCTCTGGCGCTATTGAAGACACACGCAGTCCAAGGTAAGTACCGCTCGACACACACAGTCGGAAATAAGTACCCCTTGCCTTCTTTCGAGGGTAATTACATCGAAGCGATGCTGCCTTCTTTATGCGGAGAGCCGTTCCATGGACACCCGTCATTTCATCTCAGGTCGACATTCGAATGCGAGTCCTGACATCGGGACCTTTGAAAAAATAAAGTGTAATTTTCTTTCAGTTCGGCTGACCTCAACAATGATGACCTGATCCATAATGCTTTCATGTGACTTGTTGCCACTGCAGGTCAGTGTCAAAGTTCGCTCGTTTTTTGACGAGCTGAAGCAGACGAGCGACTTGTTCTTACTAGTCATTGTTGGGAATTTGAAGTTATAAATGAATAATGACGCACGTAAGAAAATGAATAAACCTTTATGGCTACGTTCCATAGAGGTTATGAAAAGGAGGTCACCGGCGCTTTAGATGAGAATAATAAGCGTGAAACGTTACCTCAGAAAGAAAAAGAAACAAATTTTGATCAAAAAGGCTCTATATTCATTTAAAGGCCGAGTGAAAGCCCCTAATGTTTGTTCGTACCTATGTTTTCCATTCAAAAACTAAATGTTAAGGAGTAGTTATTAGGATAAATTTCCAATTCAGTGGGATGAGTTGGTCGGTTTGAACTTCTTATTTTATAATGCATTAAAAGGTAAAAATCGGTAATTATATATGAACTGGGTATGAATAAATATTCATTGCTATACGCAGCTTATTTTTTACTTCTTGTGTAGATGCCTATGTACAGTAATTTACTTCAGGCGTCAAATTGCTTTGAAAATACATATAACAGCGAATGAACTTGAAATAATACTTTTTTGCTTATTCAATTGTGTTAACAGACGCAACATTGGGGTAAAACTGCATTGAAAAACAAATAATACTTGAAGTTAGTAGAAAGACTAGAACTAGTCACGATTTTCGCACACACCGCTCCCTTAATTGAAATAAGGCCCTGTGTGTAAAATAATTACTCCTCGTGTTAGACTTAATGACACCGTCTGCATAAACTTAACATGCATTTCGTCAGACATTACGAGAATTTATTATGAAAAGTTCCTCCTCCGTACATGAAGACCATCAGGCACGTGATTTAAAAAAATGCAAACAAAATTAAAGGTATAAAACATGGTCGAGAAAATTTCTCAATCACTAAGGTAATGATCGGTTTATTGAAAATCAAAACAATTATCTCACACTGGTACAAGTTACTAAAATAAGTGAAGATTTACAAAAGAAACATAAAATTGACGTGCAAAATTCTGCATTGTTCAATTTTAGTTTTCCAGAAAAGCTGTACATGAATTCAAATCAAGAGGAATTATAATCGCCCATATTTTTACCTTTGCAAGGGAATTTTCGAATTTTCTATGCTCCATGCGTTTATCAAAATTCTAGTTTAAAAACTAAGAAATTTTAATTATAGTCCATGATAGAGATGGACTTCGAATTTTTTATTTCCTCTTTCGTTTTTTCTTCTTTATGAGCTGCCTTGAAAACAGTTACAAAATTCTATTTAGTTTAGGTAGGAGTTCGGTGTGCTGGTTCACATCTTTTCTTCGAAATTTTAGATTTTTGTGCTCTAGGAGCTTTGAAATAGCGAAAGGAACAAACTCGGATAAATTAACATTTCAGGAACTATATTTATTTCATTGAGCTGAATAAAAAAGTTGCGTATTTTATCTTCTTTCAATGTTATTTTTACTATTCGGAAACCTAAACATTCTTTCTCTATACCCTCTTTAACAGCTCGCAGGACGTCTCTCTGGACACTATCGCTCACTCACACCCTTCATTCTCTCTATTCTCTCCAATTTGAGCATAGCTCTCTTTCTCACAGCGTGCACTCTGATTCCTTATTAACGAGTTCCAGCGAGTGTCGTAAAACTTCCAACTTTCAATGCTACTTTAGTGTGTTCTGTTCCGACTCCTCATTTAATTGTTGAGTTTCTTCCTGCTTCAAATAATTATAATCTCAGTTTAAGATGGCGATCAAAGGATGGGGGACTGATTTAGGACTGAAGTTTAAGGCCGACTCAGACCTTTAATTTCATGCAATGTTAGAGACGCTATTCAAAGTAAAATACGTAGACTTCTTTTGTTGAAGAGGAATGGAATAAATTTCGTAAATAAAACATAGGTATTAAATACAGCTAAATTAGAGCCCATTAAATAAAAGGAACCGTTTGAGAGATTGCAACTAAAACGTGGGTGGCAAAATATGGTCGGTGTTTCTTAAACAAAGACGTGTGGCCCAGACAGTCCAAAAAGTATCATTGGTTTGTGCTCGTGAACTTTTTCGAATGAATGCTGTGCAAGAGAAAAATAACTCAAAGCTTCATTCATTAAAAATTTATAATTCATTATTTATTCATTTCTCGAAAATACTTTGTTTCATTATTTTTACGTTTCCAATTTATGTAGTAAAGCAATTGCAACACAACAACGTGCGCAAAAGTGAAACCTCAATACGTTCCAGGTGAGGTTGCTCTTTTGTGCAGCAGCAGGGATACAGTTAAATCTCTTCCAGATTTTAATTCATTTTACATTTTGTTGTATTACTTCATGAATGATGAACTCCTCCTCAATCTCGTCCCAATTCCATTCGTTATTTTCAACGAGCGATTTTACTTTCCTCAAAACACACGCATAACAATTCCAATTTTTAGTTCTTATGTTAAGCGATGATAAAATATTGTTTTAAAAGTTGAATTATCTGGTAAATATTCACTACAATCAATGAAATATAACAACACTTTTACCAATTTTTAAAAACTGTGAAATGGGCATTTCATAATGACAATTGCTCCTATACGGGAGTATTATTGCCATATAATTTCCTAAATACATCTATACCAGTACTGTTTATCATACTTAATATTATTTTTAATTATTTTTCTGCTGCTGTTTATAAATCACATGTTTCTAAACAGTGTTCTATTTGGAACAACGAATTCACTAATCAAAAGTATCTTTTAATCGCAATAAAGAAAGTAATGTCACTGCTCTCACAAGTCTATCAAAGTTTCAAACCAAACTTAATGAACGCATGTATTCTCTTGTTCCGTACTTCCTCGATAATTTAAGACACGAAATCTCTTATGTTTCTAAGCCCCAGACTCTTTGAAAGAGACCTTATGTCTTTTAAGTTCTTCAAAAAGACCTACACAGTGGGCAGGGATAATTATTTTTCTTCGCCCTCGTTTTTTCATAAAAGATGTAATACATTTTGCTCTGAGTGATGCATGGTGGTCTTGAGTTGGAGACTTAAGCAGATTTAAGGAAAAGGGAATCATAAATAAATCATGTTTAATACGGGCTGATGTTGGTTGAAGTTAAGAGAAAGACTAGAACTAGTCACGATTATCGCAAGAAAATTATACGATGAACACAGTTTACCACCGTTTCATCAAATTTTAAGGGCGAAGAAAATGCTCAGTAAATTAAGAAATTTTAACTGCCCCGTCACGGTTTTGAACTTAAATGCGAAAATAAGTGGAATAGCACCGCTTATTTTCTTCCTAATTGTTGTCGTTAATTAATTTTTAATTCCTTTATTTGAGAATTTTGGAAATGAATGATCGGTGTAAATATTTGCAGATTGTGATAAAAATTTTACGCAGCAACGCTTTCAGATCATGACCTACTCATGAAAGATATATTGTTGAACAGATTTATGTTCTGATTGAAGTTGAAATAACTTCAAAAATTCAATTGATACATCAATAGATCAAATGGCGAGATACTAACCTCAATAATATATCGTAAAGTTTGAATATCTTTGACATTAGTTGCATATTAAGCCGTGTAATTTGTTTAATGTACTGGATACTGAAAAGTAAATTAGGCAAGAAACTGTCCAAAATTGTTCTTAACATTCAATCCCCAGGTGAACCTATTCAAATTGATCAAATAATATGTGTATATGCAATGAAACATAAATAATTTCAGGAATCCAGGAGTAAAAAATGAGATAAGAGAAATTTGTCTATTTTTACCGCCTGGCATGAATGCGTGCTTTACTTTTTCCGTCTTTAAATGATGCATGACGATAATGAAGCGAGCATCTTATACAGAACTGAAAAATAGCATCTGTCTGTGGCATTTTTTTTCGCTGCAAGTGCATTTGCTAAGCATAATGTAATGGTCCTTGGCACCATTCAATACCAGGATGAGTGAAGACGACGGAGGCAAAGGTGACTGAACGCGGCCTCGTTTCGTGATATTGTCTTTGTCTACGTGACGACTTCACAACCCTGAGTAGCGACCCAAACTGAAGTCCATCCGTCATGTCACTGGGTCTCGTGACATTTATCGACGAAATATTTTTGTGATGTTGTTTTACTTTGTTAAGCAGTGTTTTTTTCAAGAATGGTAGTACTGGTAAGGGTATGGGAAAGTGAACTGAAAAAATAGTTCATTTAAAGAAACAATAAATTATTAAAACTAATGCATCTTAAAGAAATTCTGAAGGACTAAAATAGAGACACAAATAAATTAATCAAGAAATTTTTTTAAGAATATTGGTTACTTTTTAATTTTTATTGACTTTTCGCAATTTTTCCAATGACTCTCAAGTTAAGAGTAGCTGTTTTTTAGCTCATAAAAACAAAATTTCGTCTGTGCATATCTTCACTGAACTTAGAACATCATAATAAATACCCAACTTACTTTATCAGCAATTTCACATGTGTCTTATCTTGAGGATATTCATTTTGAGACTGAAAATTAAATTCATCTGTGTACTCAAAAGACATACATATGTCTAACCTACATAATTTTTGTACTTGTCTTCAATTTTACAACGATGTTTATTGTTGAGATCATAAAGTTATTAAGAGAGTAGATCAAAATCCAGTGTTAAGAAACATTCTTTCCTTGTTTCCGCAAATGATGTTCATTTTGGCAAAATATTACAGTATTTAGAGCAATAAAGAGCCCAAAGAAAACGTCTCAACCTTGAACAAATTTCTGCTAGATTTACATTATAGCATACCCGTATCTTAACATAATTAACGCTACAAGGTGTGACGGGCTTCCACAGATATAGACTTTGTTTTGCATTGGTGTTTCATACGATCGTTTGATAGTCAATAGTTTTGTGTCATCTTTATACTGATATTTTCATTTTTTTTACTGATTTTGCATTATTCCGGAATTTTATCGAAATTAAATTAACAGTAACGATGTTACAAGGTACATGCACTCGAATTTTACTGCTACTTTCAGTTTCAGCAATTTATTTTATATATAGATGTACAGTGGCAATGTACTCTGGATTCTGTTGCCCCATGTCATTTGCATATTGTAAAATGTGGTGTAAGATAAAACTGAAGTTTGTTTGTTATGCATATAATGAAATCAACTCTACCTCTTAACTCCTATAGTTATATCACCGCCAGTGAAAAATGACGCCCGAGCAACTGAGAATATTATACTTGTTTCCATTCCTTGAATAATTTTCCTAGCGTTAAGTGTATCATGTTCATTGTAAATCAGATCTACTATAACAATGTGTCTTCACTACTCGTAATACAATTATTTTAATTTGTATCTTACATTTTTCTAACATTCCAGCCGGCTCAACGTGTAAATGTGCAACATGCAGACTGATGTGGAAACTCACGCTTGTCTATTTACGTCATAACAAAACCTCGATGGGGAGAAAACTAAGAAATCTTTCCTGCTGAATCATACATTCTCTTGAAACAGCTAGTTTCCTGCACACGGAGAGGAAATGCCAGGGAGGATAAGTGTTCTATTTTTGATAAAATATTTAGGTAAATAGTGTCATTCGGCCTTGGTTGTAACAAAAAATATATGAATGAGTACATTTACCACTCAGTGGTAGTTTTCACGCTTTTTCGCTCATAGCGAAGCCACAATAAACAAAGCGTGAAAAGCCTTGAGGAGCGTATAAGCCAATTGTCACTCTTCATCAATCATCTATCGAGCTTTTACCTATCATGAGCAACGACATGTCGATCAAGAATACATTACACACATTAAGCAAGGGAAATCGCTTATCTGCTATTGTCTCCCGAAGTCCTCCATTAGAGCAGGTAACCACATCAACGTGACCGTAACATTCTTAAAAGCACCTAATTCATCGTGTCAGCGAACTCAGTCTACAATTAAGCTTCATCCAGCGGTAGCCTGCGGTTTAGGTTAGTCATTCGGTGCCAGCGAAAGGTTACAGAAGAGGCAAGGCAAAACAAGGTCGCCAGACCAACCCTTCCCTAGCGTTAGGTCTCGATAACTGCATTCTTGAACCCGCCCTGTGCTTGCACCGAGTGCTCCCGCCACTCTATTGCGTTATCCATCACAGAAAATTATTTACGAACGCTTCTCACTTCTGGGCGACTCAGATGGAGAAAATAAGAATGCTATTTTCGCTCGTGGAGATTAAACAAAGACGATATTTTTTCCTGAAACTTTGTTCGAGAGCTAAATTTTCCTGGAATTATGACAACAGTTAAAATAAAGCAACAGTATTTTTTTAACTAGTTTAAGAGTACAAGAATACATGTGGTAGATAAAAGGAATAAAACATCGGTAATTTTATTTTTAGTGCGTGAATTAATAAATTTTTTTCAGATTCTTGGCAGGAGCAAAAGTATAGTACGCGTATCATAATGCCAAGGTGGTAAATAAGTATATTTCTGACATGTCTGATAGTAGCTGGGGAAAGTTTGTGTACTCAGATACCCAGTCAGAAAATTGTCGAATTTCTGGAAGTCAAATATATGTACATATAAGAAAGTAATAGCACTTTTTGATTCACTATTATATAATTTTCAAAGCCATGATGCCTCGTTTTTGTTCCAAGATCCCCACATATGAAAGTTCTTTATTCTAAACTCGAAGGAAGGTTCTGGTCCTACTTGACCAGCTCAGTCAGACACCAGCTGAGCACTCGTTAACTTTTTTAGCGCGCACAACTACAGTTCACTGGATTAGTATTCTGTACCCTCCCGAGCAACTGTGCAGCAGATGGCAGATATGTGGTGACGCTTGTTGTACTCATATAGTAACTACCCTTGTGTGCAAGTCAAGTTTGGCATTGAAATACAGGTAATTGGCCACAATAATACATGTGTGTTCAAAAAAAGAAAACGGGCTTTTGAATCTAACTCAGTGTAGCTTATAAAGTAGCACTCATCATGAGTTTTTAAGTCTCAGTCTTATATTAAGTGTTGATGATTCATCTCATTACTCTTCACATTTTACGAATGGTTTTGCTTAAAGGTGTTGCAGCCTCGTAATTAACTTTTGAATTTGAGAACAGTAATGTCTATTAGACAATCAAATTGAACAACGTAATTGTATAAAATACAATACGAGGTTAGGTCCTACTCGCAAAATCTGCTACCTGCAAATGACATGGTTTGCAAATATTTTTGCAAAAAATTACACAGAAAGAACGAGGTAAGTTTATGGCGTTTCGGGTGATTCTGAATCATCCAATTTTTAATACTTCAGCACTCGCCAAATTAACAAGAATTTCTAAAAATCCATGACTATATGCGAAGCCTTGAGTCATGGTTAAATAATTGATATTGTCACCAAGTGAATTTAGTGAATTTTTCATAAACTGATTGCGAGTGATTAGTTACAAATTATATTTTTATGTCACAATAATGATTGATACCATGGGCGTAGACACTCGAGAGCTGGTTTACGCGCTAGTTACAAAGAACAAAGTATAGGGTGTAACTTTGTGACTTTATTGACCTTTATTAAACGATTAGAAGCGTTAAATTAAGCTTTCAGTTTCCTAAATAGACAGAATGAGCAAAATCAAGCAAATATGTTTCAGCCACTGAGACTTAGTACATTCATCAACAAGACTTAGGTGCGCAACTCACCAAGACGCGAAGATTTTGCTGTACAATAATTCTCGTCAAGCAACTGGAAACTGAGCAAACAATAGTGGCTGGAAATTCATGCCCTTTGTTCGTATAACATAACACTGTTGGTATATTAAAAGCTTATTAGATTATTTATTTTAGTGAGTGCCATTGTTCTAATGATATTCTTTTATGAAATTGGGGAGCATAAGTTGGCCACAGAGCTCAGGGGCACGTGGTGTTAGGTCAATTGACACGCGTACCAGTTCCAGATGCAAAATTGCTGTTTCGTGCCTCTAACAATGGCTTGTGTTACTTGTTTTAATTGTGAAGAACGTGAAAGTGCATTCAACTAACGCGACAAAATCGTGAGCTTATGGCAACTGGTGTGTATTTAAGACGAAGACAAGGTCTTTGAAATTGTACGAAGCTGTCTCATGTGCCGTACATCTGGTGTCTGAGTGCCGTGTCCTCGAAAATATTAGCAACAATATTTAGTTTTTTAAGATTACATACAGCTGATTTCGTGATGGATTTTTTTGACAGCATTGGAAGTACGTCTTTAAGTCCTAATTAAATAACTAATTAGAAAAATGAAATAATTTTAGTCTCCTCTTGATAGTTTTAAGCTATAATATAATAAATTTAGTTTTAAATAAATTTTAAGTGTTTTGATAAGGCTTCGGAGTTTGGCTTCATCATTACATTTCTGTACGCAATAACATCCTTCATTGAGTAATGAACACATTCATAATTCGACCAAGAACGTAGATGTATATTACGCAAATAAATTTCAATATAAATGAGCCCGAATCCGAAAATTAATACTGAATTATTTCTGATCCTTAATAAAGTGAAAGAATTCAAAGTTGAAGTCTCAGTTACCCAATGTCAACGTCCTAGTTACCCAGTTTCCTTGTTACCCAATGTCAACGCCCTAGTTACCCAGTTTCCTTGTTACCCAATGTCAACGTCCTAGTTACCCAGTTTCCTTGTTACCCAATGTCAACGTCCTAGTTACCCAGTTTCCTTGTTACCCAATGTCAACGTCCTAGTTACCCAGTTTCCTTGTTACCCAATGTTCTTGTAATCCAATGTCCATGTTACCCAATGTATATAACATCTAATGCCCTTGTTACCCAATGCCCTTGTTATCCAATATATATGTTATCTAATGTCCTTGTTACCCAATGTTCTTGTTACCTAATGCGTCCTAAGAACTCAAGAAAATATATGATCAATAGTAAAGGCTTCAATTTTTAATTTATTCCTTATGAATTTCCAGATATGAGCGATGATTGGTTAGATTTTATATGTTTTGTGATCTCTTTACGTGCACCTTGCATCTAGAATGTGTCATTTCAGACTTTCACCCATTCAGATTTTCCCCTAGAAACTGATGAGATAACAGGAAGTGTCAGAATGCCCTAAACACAATGCATGTGCTTTGAAATTTGTATTAAGGGATAAAAAGCAAAAATGCTATCTCCGAGTTATTTATTACAAACTGGTTTACTAAAAATGCTGAAAAGCTGAAGTCAATTTCGAAATAACGGAAGTTTTTTAAAATGTAAATTAAGTTAGAATGAATATAATCTTCGTTTTCTATTCTGCTAAATTAAGGTAGCGGTCATGATCACTGTTCAGTGATAAAAATGTTAGCAGTTCGCTCATAATTAGTTTAACTTGATATAAATCTTTCAATGAATAGAATTAGGAGGCGTAAAACAGTTCATAAGCAAACTGACGACCCAACCACAATTAGCTATTTTTCCTAGATTTCCTGTGCCAGGAAGTTATGGTTCTCTTGCACCGCCCACGGCGTTTTCGGACCCACAAATTACTTCTACGTGCGGCCATCAGATCTCGTACACACCAGAGGCAGGGGTTGGAGTAATACCTACAAAATTCCAGTATGACATGCAGGATTAGTGTAATTCAAAGGCCAAGGTCCCAGTGCTACTTTCAGGATTCATGCAGGTTGCGTTCTAAAGAGACCAGCAGTATCAGAGTAGTCCAGAGCCCGATGCTATAGAACGACCTACAAGAACGACCCTTTTTTTCGTGCAGGCCGGTGTTCCAGGGTGACCTGCTGCCTGTATATTCGTGCAGGTTGGCGTTCCAGGGCGACCTGCTACATTCGTGCAGGCTGATATTCCGAGGTGACATGCTATATTCGTGCACTGGTTACAGTGCCGGCGTCTTTTGCTTTCGTGCGCTGGATTGCAAGGAAGGTCAACGCCGTGGGAATTCGAAGTGCAGCGACGAAATTAATGATAGAGGCGACAAAACGAGTTCAGAGTGTGCGGGACCTTTTGGGACCTGCTTGTTTCGGTAACCTTGGGAAAAACAAAAAAGGTTGATTTTTGGATTGCACTCAAAGCTGTTCGTGCTAAAATTGGTTTATTTTCTGGCTCCATATGATAGTGATGGCTCATGTGAGACTTGGTCTTTGAAAAAATCATTATTCCAGGATGACCATATTTATTTTGAATGTATTGATGAATTAAAGGTACTTTCTACCTGTGAATCTATGGGTATCAATAAAGATAACGGAATTACATGAAAAGTTAGCGGTATTCCTGAAGTGAAGTTAGACAATGCTGAAAGCATTCATTACTGCAAACTTTAAGTGCAAGAAATCGAACAGGATGTCTTGCTAAAATTCGTGCATAACAACGGGTTTAGTCAGTCTCCAAATGATGCTCTTCAGCAATAAATCTTTGGAACTCACTAGAACATTACAAAGAGGAGCAACGAGTGTCAAGCAGGGCATAAATCATTTCATTATGAGATGTTGGGATGAACATTCATTGAGTGTGAGGAATTACAGGTACGGGCGGAGAATTTTAACTCTGACGTGAGTCATCCATTTTCCAGGAGTGTCGGTGAACATGCTGCATTTTCTGAAAAAAATAATGACATCCGTGAGTGCAGTGAAATACGTTAATGAGGTTTCTTACGGACGTTTTTGGAACACATAATGAATTTATGGGAAAAAATAGTTTCTCTCTAGATGAAAATTTATGGCTTCGGAACTTGTGTCTAGAAGTGGAACATCAAGAGCATGAATTCTTTCTTCACGCCGTAACGACGGACATCTAGATATTCCACGTCTGAAACAAATTGTTATAGAAAAACTATCGGTTTCTGACTTCAAATTGCTTTTCATTCCTTCCGATGTTTCTATGAAATGTTTCACCGCCTCAACTATTAGCTAACACCAAATTTTAGTGCCAGACTCACACAACGCTCAGGGAACAAAACCTGCTGCTTCTGATGCTGTTGTTGAGTCTGCCTACAGGATTGTTACGTGCTGAACGAAAGTAATTCAAGACTGAAAGGAGTGTTGAATGACCTCTTTCAATAATGTAATATCATAATGGTTATCATTAGCAAATAAATCAATACTAAATATCAATAGCAACTGTTATTGAACTATAATCTTTGTATCGAATTTATGACAGCAATTAATAAGCAAATGAAGATTCATGACAATAATAATAATTCATGATAACATAGATGTGAATTTATGATATCGATGATAATTTATGATGTCATTCATGTCAATTTGCGATGACACGTTGTGATGAGAACTCATGATGAGAATTTATGTTAACGATCAATACTCTGTTCATGACTCACCAAAGTGAACTGATAAATTCCAAGAAAGTTTTTATTGTAAATTGGAGGTCATAGAGGTAACAAAATATGTGACTCAGTCATTAGAACATTGACTGGAAGATAAAAATAGGTTGTATTCACAAGTATGAGGGTCATATACTATTTTCAACATGCAGTAAAGTGAGAGCGTAAATCGGAAACTCCACCGTGCGTCTATACCTACCAAATTTATTTAGTGTGTCGAATTTATTAACTGTGGTATTGGAAATTGCAGTGCAAGGCCAATTGATAAATTAATTGTCAGTACTTCGATCAACCTTTGAATTCGTGCACCATGAGAGTAAGAACTTTTAATAAAATTACCTGTTTTGAAGTTAGTTAACAAAGAACTCAATTTATAAACAACTAGAGCAGTGCTTTTTAATTGGAATGATATTATATTTTTAAAGAAGGGATTACATTTAATAAACTTTTATTAACATTAGAGTATTATTATATTATTATTGATATGTTTAATGAAAAACAAACACACATGAATGAACTTTTTAGTTCCTTAGATTGACTGCAATGTTAGTGAATTTTTGTGGATACTTAAATGTAATTATCATCTGTGAATGGTAGCTACATTTCACAAGAAGAATGTAATAAAAATTTATTACGATGGGATTTCTCAATACATTCTTGTTTAACACTTCAATAAAAAAATGAAAATGACACATCTTGGGAGGAAATGAGCTTATATTTAAGGAACAACGAAATAAATTTATTTGGTCGTCACACATGAGCACAAATTCTGATTTCTTGCACAGAGTTTTCAGAAAATGATCCAGGCTCGACTAAGCGAGTTGCTATGGAGTGTCTTACGGGTATTACAGCAGTGAGCTCTCCGCGCCTTATGTGGATGTTGCATTTAGAGAAAGATGCTCGTAATCATTATTATATGAAGCACAAAAGCTACAACTGTTATTCCTTCTGGTGGAATTCCGGTAACACAAATCTAAAAAAAAATTCTTCAAATGCCATAAACAGGGAAGATATTTAAAGCAGCAATAACGGCGATATTGCTCAATTTCATTTATTGGGTTTAACGTAAACATTCCTTATATATCAACATTCCTTCTAAAGAAAACATTCCTTCACCACTCTGTACTATTTCCTTTCTGATGAGCGAAACAAATTTTTTTCCGCAGTGACAATGGCCTCCCATATACATAATAAGTTCTTAAAGTTGCTACTCATGCTGGCATAATACAATGACGTTAAACTTTAAATCAAGTACAAAATAATTGCAATAAATTGAGATCAGGGCAGGTATGCTTAGGTAGATATGAATCCTCATTCCCGTATTTTTGGCTCTTTTTTCTTTTTACTAAGTAAAAAACAGACTAACAATTTTTCATAAAAAATCTGTAAAAATTTCTCCTTGCGCGTCTGTTTTAAAGTTTGTGTTTGTTTTAAAGTTTTATCTTGGCCTGTGTAAATAAAATAGGTAAAAGTGCCCCCACCAGCCACTTACACACCAGCAAAGGATTATTATAGTAAATAACTACAAAAAAAAACCTGAATTATTGACAAAAAATTTCTAGCCACACTAATTTCTTTATACAGACCTGAGTCATAATTTCAATCACGTCAAAAAATGTTCATCTTCATGAACAAACTATAAAATTTTTATATATACTAAAGTAAATTACAAGCTCGCGTACATTCAAATAGGATCAACAATGTATTTTCTTTAATCAAATGCATTTTCTTTTACATAGGTACTCTTCAGTGCAAAATGTCTGAGAGCTTTTTTAGAGCATAAGTATGCCCCAAATTTTCATTCGCAATGAACTTTAAATAAGGCGCTATAGATAAAAAGTAAAAATTCTAGTTTTTCATAATCTTGCAGAAATCATTACTGAAAAAAAGTCATTAATATAACAACAGCTCACCTGCAGGTCGACTGACGAATGCAAGTTATTTCCTCAAAGAATCCTGCTTCAGCGTTACTAGGTCAACAACGAATATTTTCTATAATAAATTCCGCATTCATTCCTTCATACATCGTTCAATATATCGATCGAAATTGCACTGAAGATAAACTTGGCTTCCGAGGTAATCTCCAAATAAGTTCCTACCGACAACAAAAGAGCTTCGTTTAGGGCAGAAAATCATGACCAGAATGTCCTCCATCTGATGACGATAATTTGCGCAGCGGCTCAGATTGTGGAAGCAAAGATAGTTTTCAGTGACTGGAGCCAGTACTCTAGGTTCTCTTGTAATGCTACAATCTGTAAATAAGACGATGAGATGATCTGGAAGGAATGATTCGAGAAATGACATGACAATAAAAACTGCTGTGTGGAGTCATGAGATTGTGGTGACCTAGTTTTGGCTCATCTAATTTTGGAAAGCTATACTTAGCTGACATAACGATGATTAGACAAATTTTAGTCTGACTTAAGAATTCAATTTAAAGAACTAGAGAATGTTTCGTAGTACATACTGATGAAATTAATCGTGAAAAGTTATTTCAACATCAAATTCTTCATTGCTTAGTATTCTCAATTACCACCTTCAATCTTAGCTATCCACCAGTAAATATCGCTTTAAAACTCTTTGAATAGAAAACATATAACTTTTAAAGCCTGTTTTAACTTCTACGTTGCTCATCATTCCTCATTCCAGATTGTAAATCATAGCAGTCATCTACTCATTCTATGATGATAGTGCAAACTCAATCATTCCTTTGCAGAATACAGTCCGATAATATTGAAGTAAATAAAGATAATGTGATACGATATGTTGCCGCCAAGAACTATCATATCTTTTTCATAGCAGATCGTATATTCAGACGACTTCTTCACTTATATGCACTATTTATTTCTTGTGTCAATCCGCAACTGGTCTGGATGCGGCCACAATTGTTTGCCATATGGACCTCATTATTTTTTTTACATGGGAACCTCACGAAAATACGTTGATGTTGTGTGGACGAGGTCAACCTTTTAGTGGATGTGTTCCATCCTTGATGGCATACACTTTCACTTCCGCTTGTTTATGAAGGTGATTAATCACCTTCTCTTTCCGGTTTTTGATGCATGTTTTGAGCAAACTTGATGCCCAACTTGTGAACTGGCCTAAATAAACGCGTCTTTTGACAATTAAGTGGCATGATTTATTAGACTACAAGTTCCAGTCACTCGTCCTAGCTACACAACTTCAAGTTACTGGAAACGAAATTGGAACAGGCCAAATGTTTCAATAATACACGGTTAATAATACAAGATTTGGTAGTGTGTTTTATAATTATTTATACGCAATTTTGATGGGCTTTGACAAAATTTTCTGGAATTCTGCTGCCAACCAAACACACCCGCTAACTTTCTATGCTTGAAAGTTTTTGCTACTTAAGAAGCACCTGAGCCTTAATTTACAGATATGCAGAGCTTTTCAATTTGAATAATAACGCAATAGAAATACAACTGAATAGCTTTTCAATTTGAATAGTAACGCAATAGCAATACAAGTTGATAAGTTAATATACACTTTCATATATGAATAGTTGTGTGAATCAGTGATTAAAAATGAACGAAATTTTTTGCCCTCTCCCCTCTTAATGGTCTAAGAAAAATGGATATCAAAATATTTTACTTATCTGACCACATTTAAATTTAAGCCACCTAAGTGGTTGGAACCATCAAGTCCTGTTTCCCCATGAGCAATACTTGAGTTAAAGACGTTAATTATTCAATGGAAACACTAGAAGGTAATTAGTTATGTGCAGTGACTACCACAAACAGGACATAAAAAAGCTCAACACCTTGCCTACTAATTGAGGATATAGAACTGTCAAGACTTGAGAGTCAATGTTGCTACTCAGATGCTTGGGACTGACACTTTAGCAATTCTAAAATTGTAATCAACCTAATTCAAGATATGGCATAACTAATCATATAACCGTTGAATTGATTAGTATTTCTTACCAAAATATGGAGCAAATATATTTAGTTTTGCAAAAATCTGTCTGAAATGTGAACAAAACTCTAACACATCTTCTCAAGGTCACTGCACATTATTTATTTCAATTTTTGTGTGTTGCAATCACCTCCTCAACCGCGAAGTGTTCCACATCCTGTGCGGGCTTGCAGGCACAAATGCATATTTTTTCAGCTTCAACCTTAAGGAACTTTGGCTTTCACTCGCAGTACAAACAAGTATATTGTGCGTTGGGTAATTAGAGTGTGTTTGGCACTAAACGTTTTGTCTTACCAAGAAATCTATCTGTGGACTAAAATAACGTCTCTGAAAAATGAATGCACTCTCTTTTGTATCATTTTTGCAGTGTAATTTTTGTAGTGAGTAATTTTTTTCTCTCATGGTCGCGTTTGCCTACATTATGGCACATGAAAATTCTGCACGTATTTTTTAAAGCTTCAAAACAGTTGTTGGAACTGCTACGTACAGCCTTGACGATTGGAAGCTCATTATTTTTTAAAATATACATAAAACCAAACCAGGACTCAAGCAAAATCAAGAGAAAGCTGTAGCAAAAATCACTTACAAAGTATTTTTTTTGTTACTTTGCACAATTAGCTTTTTAAACAGAGCGAGAGAAAGTATGAAGGTGATTTAGTTCTTAACAATTTAGTTTACTTCATTTGGTTTTCCAATTCAGTTACGTTTTTAATAGAGGCATGACATTCGTTTCAAATTTTCCTCTGGCTCAAAAGAAATATTTTTTTATAATTTTAAATAACAAATATACTGTCAAACAGTGACTGTAGAGTGTTCGAATTCACATCTCATAACTTTATCCCATGTAGTTCACCAGGAAGTAATGCAGAATTTGTAACAATTTTTGAAGCGTTTTCAAAATGGCAGAAAAATTTAAGTATGTATAGAAGAATGTGAAAGCAAACAAAACACGGAAGAAGCCTATCCATACACATTTGTTGGAGAGAAGGTTTCAGTGCTTGATAAAATACAAACAAGTCATAAAGTCAGTTTTATAGGTCTAATTACGGCATTACGTCTAACTTTACCATCGTATTCTCTCACACATCCTCAATTCCAGACTCAGAGCGAAGAAGCGCCACCGCATGACGGCCATTGTAAGAAGCAGGCAATTTTTTATTATAGAGTTGGGCAACGCAAAGGCTAGGAGACCTTGCCTGTGTGGCTCTCATGAGCTCATTTGCTGACCGAAGAAACCCGTTCGAGACCTTGGGAAAGTTAGACAATAACTGCAAGTAACTGGATGCGAATATATGAATATTAAGATAGGTTAACCTGGCTGATGATACAAAGTAAATATACAATTGTGTTTATAAAGATATGTAGCATGGGCCTGTAAAATATTTATGTTCGTCAAAAAAATTCAGGAATTATGTCACCAGCCCGTGCAGATGTACGAATAGGGAATAACGGGTTGGTGTTTCATACAGAGAACGCGTGAAAAATTGCATGTTAAGTAAACGTTTGGTATGCGCTAGATGCTCATCAAGTTGCAAAAAAACTGCTTGCAAATCTGTTTACTGGTGCATGACCAGCATACACACAACTGGTTTGAAATTATAATCTGTGGGAAGGTTCGTTTATTAACAATCAGGTCAAGTGAATAATAAATATTTATGCATTATTGATAGGCGGTGTTTCATGCAAGATTGCTCTTTCCTTTAACTGAAATGCCTGAAACAAATGAAGCTTTAAGCTATCACATGTTGCAAGAAATGACAAAATTTTGAATACCTGATTCAGTTTTTGCATAAATATTTTTCTCATTTTCATTATCACTAATGCCAGAATTATCATTTCCGATGAAAATAAAAGATGTTTTCATGATGCTTCAACCATTTGATGACACAAAACTAGATAAACGAGCTATGGACTACATAAATAAAATAGAACTAGGTTTCACTCAGTTACATTTTTACAGTAAAATTTATAAACCTTCTTTGTGAGCCAGTGCTGGGTTCATTATATTTTCATCATCTATGAATTAGTAAAACGTTGACATGAATTGAATAATATCCAATAATTAATACGTTATGATACATCAAAAATCAGTGGCCACAAAGCGTATGCAGTATCTGCACGCTGAAATGCAAGAATACAAAAACTTTTTCCACACCGGAATTCCTGTTTCAAAATCACGGTATTTGAATAAAAACCCAAGAAAAATATCCGTATTTGCGAGCTATTTGTTTGTGTTCGTTCTCAATTTCGCTCTGTCAGTGTTCTGTCCAAAAACTGCTCAAAATATGTTCATAAACAACAAGAACTGCATCAAAACTGATGAGATTTCTGCCGTGAAGCAATAAACCGTTGAAACCTTCACACATTTAGTATTATAGTTAGAATTGTGAAGCATGCAGGTATTTTGCCAATTATTGCATAGTTGTCTAAAATAGTATTAACAAATGAGTATTTCTTGTAACATATGTCCATCACGATATTACTAAATAAACTGAATAAGATTTCGTAGATTTTGTTCTCTAGGAGCTGTTGTAGAAAGTTTGCACAATAAATATTTTAGAACTACTTGCATGTTAATAGCTTTTTCTCAACACATAACATCTTCATCATAAAAAGCTTGAAAATAAAATTAAAGCAAATTCTGACTTTTTAAAAAAAAGTTCTAGAATGAGAGTAAAATGTTACTAAGTGTCAAAAGTTTTATGGAGGAAAAAATCGAGACAGTGTAGGTGTATTCTCGTTCACACGATCCAGATGATTAGTTTCTTTGTTTAAGTGGCCAGTATCAACAGCTCTGTCAGTAGAGTTTATCTCGTAGATCAGGGAAAGTGCGTAAAAACTTACGGAAGAAATGTTGAAGCGTGAGGTAACCACAGAGGAGAACCAGTCGCTAGGGTATGGCTGGTGTGTACTTTTTTATTGGTCTTAGTCGTTGTCTTGCATCACGGGGCTTGTTCGAGCAGAACAAAACTTCATTCCTTTGGGGCGAGGTTTTCATATTTGTTCCTAATATTACTCAATATTAGGGGAATGACAACAGCGAATTTGCAGTTAAGAAAAATTAGGTAACTTTGAAAACTATGTTGAATTAAATATGAAAATAAATGATTTTCTATAAACAGGAATTATTATCACTATCTATGGAAAAATTATTTGATCAACTACTGATATAATGTCGACGTGTAAAGTTGTGGCTTTTAAACTCATGCTTGAGATAAAACTTGTACCCTGCTTTACCTTCGATATTCGTTTCGTTATTGAAAGTATAAACAACCAATGAACTGAACATATTTGTCTCGAAAACATATTCTGTTTTCGAGGCAAAATAGTTTCTTTGCAATTTTCGTTTCTGAAATAAGAACATATAAAAAACATGGAATGGAGGAACTCAGAAGTCATCTCCAGACTGAACAACTTTTGACGAGAATTTCAGATGATTTCCGAGAATTTCTCCTCTTGAGGTGCGCATCGCTCAGCTCTTCTAGATCAGTGACTGGCAGGAATTTGTGTTAAATCATGAGACTAATTGATTTTCAAAAGGTCCAAGTTCTCAAGGCTGTTGCAAAAGCTCACTTTTACTACCAGCAAATGCCTAAAGGCCCCTTGCATATTCCCTACTATTTACTTGACAAGGCCAAGCATTTTATTTATGTCTCGAAACAGGGCAAACAGAAAATTGAATTATTTTATTTCCCCACATTTTTAACGAGTTTCATACGTTGAATAATTCCACATGAAGGTACGAAACTGAAACATACAAGCACTTCTATACTTCCATTGACACAGTAGATTATTAATCACGAATCACACGTGATTGATAAATTGATCGATACAAAGCTAAATGTTTGAAAGCTCTGCATCGCCATTGTTTGGATGATAAAGACTCGACTGACTAATAATGCAATGCCAGGAGCATCTACAGACAACCCTTGCCAACGTTACGCACCTAATATTTATTAGTTTCAAGAGCTCCATTGTAGGCTAGAAGAGAGAATAACACACTGTACTGGTTGCACTAAATATAGCTTACAATATAAACACAAATCTACTCAAAAGGGAAATGTAGCTTATGGGGCAATTGATATTTTAATAATGTATGAGAGCTTAACTGTTTCAGACCAACGTGCTTAAAAAACACTCAATTATCCAAGTTTTGATATTTTATTCATGAATTGTGATTGCAAATTTGTATTCGAGTTATAAAATGACTAGCGAAAATATGTATTATGATTATTTCAGAATACAAGCATCACGTAAAGTTTCTCTAGCGAAATTCCAACACGGTTTTCAATGATAATAAACCTAAATTGATCGGAATTTCTTATGGCATGACTTTTCACTATGCTCGTGTTTTCATAGGTAACGTTAAGCTTTAATTCCACGTGATATCGTTGTGTGGTCTTATTCTCACGTAATTTATCACTTTAATATCATGATACATCACCGTGTTTTAATTTTATGAAGTATTATCATTGTAATCAAATTTCAGAGTTACTGTTCTGGCCGTATTATAATTATAAGACGTGTCGCTCCATTTGAACTTTATGACGCATCTCTGTGCTAAAATTCTATTTACTACTCACGCTTGTGAATTTAACGACGCATCGTCATGAGTAAACTGGTACATTCCCGTGAGAAAACATTCACGTCTTTTTTAATAATTTCTTTTCTTTCGTTTGCCAGTCCACACCGATATTCCTAAAGAGCTTCTATATCTAAGGGGAATAAAGCTATCAACGTAAAAATAATGTATTTTATGGTAATCCGGTGCCTTTGGCGTCCACAATACAATGCTTACAATGTATACTCGTTCCATTGAAAAGTTTAAACTTAGCATAAAATGAGTACTTTATTATAGCTCCTTAGTCATAGTTTGTTTGTTATTATTTTCCCTACCTATGTCAGCAGTAAGGGAGACAGGAAATACATCTATAAATAAATGCACGGCGGCTTTTATTATGAAAGGTGTCCATGAAAAATGTGTGCATCGGTATCAATGATCTCTATATCAAGGTTCCAAAATCAATCAACCAAAATGAAAAATTGTTATATTTTGCTCTCAGTATCGCTGATACCGATGTATACATTTTTCGTGATCACCTTGTATAGTATTAATTTGACACGCATTAACATGATTCAATATGAAGAAGTAATTGTCTACCTACGTGAATCGTTACCTCACTAAATAGAGCTCATCGTTACCGAGCCTGTTGAACTGTTACAGAATCAGGCATCGGTTTTCTCTTCTTAAGAGCGTCTGAGGTCAGTCGATCAGGGCTGTCACGATTCAATTGATCCAAACTACCCCTTCATCTGTGGGTTGAGGTTTACACTCAGGTACATTTCACTAATAGCCCCTCTCTTGAAGCGGCTTCCCATTGAATGGAGAAATATGACAGTGTTCATTATTTTCCCTTCTAAATATTACCTGTAAAAAGTGGGTGGCAATAGAAGCAACCAATATCAATTTACGAAAAATAAAAAGATGAGCAAGAAAGAACAGATGATGATGTTGTACATGACGCTTCATATATTTGATGAAGGTTGGATCCGACGAAACGCATTGATCGAAGAGTTTCAGAACAATCCGAAGTGTATATGTTGTCACCTTGGGGACATATTATCATCGGTCACCTTCAATCATGCCATCCACAGCAATATCAGGTACTCTTCAGTTGTCTTATTTTAATGATCAGGTTTTCACATCAAGGATTTCTTGTCTGTGGCTCTTAATCCGCTTTCTAATCGATGTATTCTAATCATTATTATAACTCTCTCTAAATATTTGATGATTTGTATCTGAGAACGTCCTCAAGCAATTGCAGTACAATTTTTTGACGCTGTAGTTTGAGCTAAAATTTGTTATTATTACTGAAGATAAAGAGAAGCCCTTGATGAACAGAGAAGGGAACAGACTGAAATAATTTTCGAGCTCATTCTGCTGGGCTACATGAGATATCTTTGGCAGCTGTCAGCAATGAAATAACTCGCGAAATTCGAGGAGCGTATTCTTAAAACTAACTTTCTATACAGTTGAAGCCTCTGACAGAGCAATAATTTTATCTGAGGAAGATGTGTATTAATTTATTGATATTTACAAGAAGTCTCTTACATATCTACAAGAAAATTCCACCCATGTCCTGTCAAATATAATGGATCTCCATGAAATTAAATAAAATTACATTGCATAGACTGTTACACTCTTGTACAGTCTGACAAATCTTTGGCAAGAATAAATGTTTTGCTATGAAGCTTAGAGAAGCATGACGCGTGATTCAAAACTTCAGAAGCTTAACACTCTGTTCTCATCAGGAAAATAATTGTTATAACAATGAAAGTTACCGTCTATTTTCTTTACAGAAAGAATGGTTAAAAAACACAATATTTCATTTGTTCAAATTACAGAAAGCAATGTAATTCCTTAAGTGTTCCCATGGGAGTAATAATTATAGAAATATAAGTTCCTTTCTTTTCTTATTAGAGAAATAGTTGTGCTAAAACGCATGTACATTTTTTTCATTAGGGAAGCAGTATTGGAAACGTAAGGTCCTTTTCGTTCTTATAAGAGAAATAGCTGCTATAAAACTTTATGCTCATGTCTGTCCTCAGTAGAGCAATAATAGTAGAAATAGTACTTCGTTGTCCGTAATATCTGCTCTCACAGGGGTGAAGCAGCCTGTATAAGGCATTGCTGTTTCAGTTCAGGGCGAGATCCTTCCAGCACACGGAAAAAACGTCGCGTCACGCAGTGACCTCCTGAAGTTCACCCGTGGATGCGTTTTAAGATCGACGTCGAAATGACGCAACTGCTCTCCCTTTTTATCGACACTTTGGAGCTCATTGCGAGGAGAGCACCTACAGAGGCGGTCCTATTCGGCCGGGTCATCCAGAACCGGTTTGCCAGGATGCTGTTCCCACTCTTCTCTCTCTCATTGATGATTGAATGGAACTGTTATGGACGTTTTTCAGTAGATAATTATATCTCTCTCTTTTATCAATCATTTGTTAGAATTGCAGTAAATATATTTCAGTAGGTGATAATTTTTGCCTCTATCATTAAAGATTGAATGAAACCGAAATAAGTATATTTCAGGAGATGATAGTTTTTCTCCCTTTGTTTAAAGACTGCATACAGCACTTATGGATATACCTCATTGAATGATTATTTTTCGCTCGCTCCTTAATGATATAACTGAACCTAAATGAAGATATAAATCCGTAGAGAATTATTTTGAAGCTCCTGTTGGCAAGCACCTGATCACCAGCTTGGTCGACTGGTGAGCGAATCTGCTTGCGAGCGGAAAGACCCGGGTTCGAATCCCGATGCCGACATGGTTGACGCGGCTAGAAATACGGCATGGGACTTGGGTAAACAACCGAATAATTATCGATGTAATTATCCGATCCAAGAATGGGCCAGAAGGTTCGTTCCTATAGCCTCATTCTATTCTATTCTATTCTAAGCAGTGATGAATGCGTGTCCTGGCGGAGAATGTTTGAGTAAATCTTGTGCCTGATGTCAGAGATTGAGGTATCTCGTGTACTGTGTTGTTTGGTGCATAGGAATGATAACTGACGACGATCTTTAATCACGCAATCATTTAAAAATAGATTCTAAAAAAATCAATGTCAATTCAAATGGACATTGAATTTTGAAAAAAAAACATTTTTTGTATTCTATTACGGTAAAAAAGGATAATTCTGTTGCATCTCATTTCCGTGAATTTTAAAGTGATAGATGCTCATTTCTGCAGAAAAAATGATGTTGCAGACTGACTGGCGCTTCCAGTATCATGTCCCCGACATCAGCATTCACTGTAATAACTTTTTAATATTGACAAGGAATACTTCCTTGTCAAGTTTTTATTTTTTCTAATTTGATGTGGAGGAATTAGGGCTTATTTTGTTTTGATATTGTTATTGTTTTCGATTTTATTGAATTGGAGCGCATTGCCAAATTACAACTTCTAGAAATACTATACACTAACACTAAATACTGACTACATGTACTATATAATTTTGTACTAGATATTGTAACATGAGATACACTGTAACACGACATACACTGTAGCACAAGATACACTGTAACACGAGGTATCTGCTCGTTAAACTTTAAGTTATTTTTTCGAGAGGTAATAATAAGCAACTTTAGTGCACTTTTTAAGCCCTACCGTTAGTTAAAGACTACTTCAGCATAGCAATGAGCAGACGGGCAGAAAGCTGGGTCGTATTTCCTACCCATGGTCTGGTTGCTGAAGCACCAACGATAAAAGTTCAAAATATATTCTTTCAAAATCAAGATATCCAGAAGTGACAGGTTCATCAACGTAATCATCATCATCATCATCATCATCATTTGGAGCAATAGTAGCACTTGTATTAGCACCACAATCATCATTACTATGACTATCATCAATATTAGCAGTAGTGGTAATAACACTAGTAGTGACATTACCATCACCATCATTAACATTAGCAGCAGCAATGGTAATAACAGTAGTAGCAGCATTACCATCATCATCATCAGCAGCAGCAGCAACAGTGACATTTTCAATACTGTTTGGGATAAGGACAATGCACACTTTACAGTGTATTTAACTAATGAAGCCCAGCCGTCAGTAAAGTTCATTGCCTCATAATTTACTGAATTACTCTTCGATGACTCCCTCATGTTCAGCGCTACCGGATACTCAAGAAAGAGAAGTTTCGCACTGCTGCTTTATTAGCAGTGCGGTGAACGAAGTCTTTCATCATTATAAGAAGTCATGATAAATTCACTAAACCTGCTAACTCACAATGGCTGCTCCATTGAGCTTAAGTAAAGGTGATTACAATTATTCAACATATATTTCTCAGAGGTGGTAGTGGCTTATATATTTTACAGGGTCGTGAACGTGAGGCGTTATACATTTTTTTCTTGCCACGTTGCTTAGCACTAAAACGCGTGCAATAAGGCCGTGGAAAAATGATAATTACTCAACCATGAAACCATGACATTAATAGCACCATTTCAATTTTTTGTGTTTAATTTCACCGAACATTACCTTCACTTATAAAATGCAGTATAATTCGATTAAATTAATCTCTAACGCCAGAACCACGCAACACCTTAATGTACAGGGTGGAGCATGAATACTGTTACAAAACAAAAGTATTTTTATTGAAAAATACATTTATTTCAAGGTCTGATTTTAACAAATAGTAAGTAATTTACTAATCTACGACTGAAGTCAAAAATATTCAAAATGCTTCCATTTTGCCCCCATTACTATGCAAAGTGTTTTAGGCAATCGCATTTTTTAATTTTTTCATTATAGGACCAGCATTCATTTAATTTTGACTTTAGTACTTTGATACTCCGGCAAACAGTAGAGCAGGTTTTATCTTGATAATGAATTCCATAAAATACGTTGGGTAACATTTGAGAAAAAATAATTATTAAAATCGATTTGAAAACCTGTAACAGTAATCTTGCCCAGCAAACGATACCCTGTAAACTGAGCAACGCCCTAACACCAGAACAAAGCCACGCCTTATTATGAAAACTCTGCCACGCCCGAACGCTAGAAATGAGTTCCAATTCACCGACACGTAGTGTTTTGAACTATGATCAAGATTTTCTTGATGTTGATATGCTTTCATTATAGTTCACCAAGAAAATTCGCTCGCTGTTCAAGTCTAAGTTATGCTGTGAAAGAAAGATCCTCTTGTACACATCTTGACGTTTGTGAAAATGCTCATATCTGGGTGATTCCTCCTTCCAATAGCGGGTTAACCTACTTTTTTGGTCGTTTGAAAAGCTGACTAGGAATGGTTGGGTAGATCTCAGTCAGTTAGTAGTCATTGCCTAAATATTAGTCGTTGAACTTTACTAGTCTTTCCACCAGCTGAGACTAGAAAACTTCAAAATTACTTCAACTGATCATAAAATTTGATAAAAATGTGGTAATTGGAGGCAAAGTTGAGTAACCATCACTAGTAAACTTGAGATTGTAAACTTTATTGTTTGAAGCTAATTAGTTTATTTGAGTTGTTTCACTTGAAGAATTTGAATAAGTTTCCATTTGTGTATTTTAACGGAGAATACAAATATAGTTAAATTTGGGATAGAAATTTTTTTCCCGTGTGTATTAATTTCTCCTTAAAATCCATGTATGTGTGTATATTAAATACGTGTACCTTGCTTGAAGCACATGGTTGTGAACTTCTGACATAGTTTTTCATCTTATCATTAGAAGCAGTGAGTTGCGTGGTCATTGAAGCAGTGAATTGCACGGACATTGAAGTACTGAGTTTCGTGGACATTAAGGCAGTGAGTCCTGTGGATATTGAAGCAGTGAGTTGAGTGGACATTGAAGCAGTGAATTGAGTGGACATTGAAGCAATGAGTTGAGTGGACATTGAAGTAGTGAGTTGCGCGGAAATTGAAGTAGTGAGTTGCGTGGACATTGAAGCAGTGAGTCCTGTGTATATTGAATACAATTGTATGTTAACGCTGCACAAAATAAACCGCTGTAAACATCAATCCAAACATGAATTTTTATTACAAGCACTTTTACAGTTTTTTATATTTTACTCTGTTATTTTCAGTAGTCCCTATTGGGGCAATAAGTCTTAGAACAACAAATAATGGGACAGCAAGTATGTATTGGGACATTAAGACAGCTAGCATTCGGACATCAAACGTCGAGAATTGATTTACTTTCTGTCAATCAAAACTCAAACTTTACGAAAGAAGCTTCTAGAAATACATGCCTGTCACTCAGCACGTACTTCTAGCTTCAATACTTATGCATAATAATTACATTAGGACTCTATCATTCATTTATATCGATCAGGCTGCAACTTTGTCGTTTGTGTATTTTACTAAGGAATATGTAATAGCGTGGTCAATATTCGCAGAATTGCATGAGTAAAAAATCTCATTTTATGTATATCTATGTATTTTAAATTGACTTGGTAACTGGTGACAATATTCATAGTTTGAGGGAAGTAAGCGTCTGCAAATAAACACTAACCAGCGAATACTGAAACTGAGTATTCATGGGGTAACTAGAAGAAAAAATGATCTGTATAGTGACAAACGACAATATAGACGACGAAAGCAGATAATTTAGTTTTGGAGTTAAACAGATTGTAGATGTTCCGTTATATGATACATGTGAAATAAGAGGAAGGTTCTAAGTTATATATATATATATGTATATATATATATACATATATATATATATGTTGTAGCTTCATACTCATCACCAACATGAACAGCAATATTGGCAAGTATTGTGACAGTGACATATGTGTGATAAGTATGATATTCATTTCTTGTGCACACCAAATACAGCATCATAGAATCTTAAGAGAAGTTGTTGGACCTCCTCATAAAAAATATTTGAAGAAGGAGCGCTTGTTGCAATCATCAGACAATCTTATGTAAAAGTACCATTCCTATGTAAAAGTTTCGGGCGCCAGTGCATGTGAAAAAAAGTGAAATCTGGACCAGAATAATTCTTGTCATTCACGATTCGCTAAAAACTTGTGAATACCACCATGGGGATTATTTGTCATGGCATTGGAAGGTAAAGAAACGTACGACAGATTCAAGGGCAGAGAGGGATTCTGTGCTTTTTGTTTTGAGGTTCATTTACTCAATTTTTAATACAAGCCCAAGAACACTCCTCTCAATGTGATAAAAGTATATGAATACGTAAAATTTAAAAAACGTTTTAAAGTTTCAACGATAACACTTTTTTTGCATATTTGTGAAAGTAAACGAAAAATGACATTTTATTTACCCTTCCAAAGAGATTTCAAGCAAATGAAAAAATTTAGCATCAGTAAAGATCTTCAACAATATTAAAAAACTCATAGACATGTAGTTATTGCATGCTTGTACGAATACGCTGAGCAGAAGAGATTGAAAATAAGTGTGAACTGGGGAACAACAACAATATATGTATAGGCCTCAGTTTGCAAGATTTATAACTTAAAAAAATAAGATGCGTAACTCATCATGAGGAAAATACCTGAATTTCACAAAAAGATTTAATATAATTGTGTTCTTCAAACAAATACCTGATGCAAGTGAAAGCATTGATATCTTCCAAACATGAGTCAGCATACGAGTGTATTTGTACTAGTAATGCAGGGGACGAAAATGAAGCTTGAGAGAAAGAAGAAAGAAAAAATAGCTGAGTTACAATGCACAAAGAATTTCTTGCCACCCTTACATAAGCTGGTACGGTCCAAGAGAAAGTAAAAGTAAACGCACCCCTGAAAAAATGAGCCCCAACAAGATCGTAATGGACAAAAAAATTGTCAAGGTATTGAAGCGAGCAGTTTTCGAAAGCATTTGTGCTCTTGAACCGGTTTCAGGGAAAGCATGATTCTGTTTTGTGATTGTTCAGCCGCTGGTCAGTAGCTGCTGCGTCTAATATAAGCCAGTTCTTCGGAGTAGGCTTGTGAATTGGAGAACTGGACTTGGTCTTGAAACACGGCCTGTGACACTCACAGTTTCACCAGAGCAAATTATTCTTTTTGTTCGTTTATGACTGAGGTAATTTACCATTTTCCTGCATGGCAATTAGGCTATGTTCCAACTGCAAGTGCGATGTTCACTGAAAAGATTGTACTACGAAAGAAAGCTAAATTTTTCATACGAGCATCAAAACGGTAAATATTATTCTCACATTCTTAGGATCAAAAATACGATAGAAACTATAGCGGAATTTGTATTTGCATACATGTGGACTCTACTGTCGGAAATTAAACCTTAAGAAATTCTATCATACTTCTGTCACTGGTATAATTATGTCGGGGTGAATAATCCGAGTTCATTCATATACGACTTTTAAAATATATTTGTGAATAATCCGAGTTCATTTAGCTAAACTTCCTCCTTATTTTAATTATTCTTCTTTATGGACACATTGCAAAGTAATTTATGGGACTATTTCTCCAGTTTGTCATCTCTAGGCCTACTTCCGGTATGACAGATAAAAAAGAAGCTCTTCACTAAGCCTTTTTCTCTTTGACTTGTATTGAATAATGCAGGGTTTCCCTAAACAGTCTCCTCACTGTCTGACTGCCCATTACTCATATATTTTGTTCTGGTTTAGGTGTTTATTGACGCAGATAGAAATCTAATGGGTTAAATTGCAGAGAATAACTTTCAATTAAACCCTAGAACGGTAACCTAGGGTGATTTTTTCCCTAGTTATCACGCTTCGTTCGCTTCTGAAATAGAGGGTTACCATTCTAGGGTTAAGAAAATTAAATGTCATAAAAGATAACTTTAATATTTTCCTCCTAGTCCAGTTTACTCCTAGTAATGGGCAGTGCACGAGCAAGTACATTTTTTGGGGGACACCCTGTATAGTATAGGGCATTACTCCATCTCCGCTAGGTTCAACGACAATAAGCATAATTTTCACCAGATATATTTTGCAGGAAAATGTTAGTCACAGATGATGCTACCATTTGTAGAACAAAAACCAACTGAGAAGCATTCAGTTTTAACAAGTGATGTACGAGTGAAGAATCATCATCTGCGTCATTTGTCTGGAATTCTGGACAACTTCTGAAATGACGAAATGATAAAGATTCAGGATTGTATTTCTGATGAAGAGGGTGAACTTAGAAGTTGTATTATCTGTGCATTTTTCTTCACAAAATATCTATTTTTTGGCGTTGATACAATTGCTGTTACACATCATCACAAAAATGCTTAAAGCTGTGTTTAAAGATGAAAAGCAGGAGGTGTTGCTTAAAAAGAAGAATCTTGTTCGAAAAATATTTAAAAGAACATAAATATAGCACTCCAAACAGGGAAATACGACTCAATTTGTGTTTAAATCGTGTTAAAATTGAATAATTCTAAGTAATTTGATTTTCAAATTGGAACGAATGAAAGTATGCGAAGGCTGTCAATTACAGAGCACCAGTGATATTCCGAGCTAGTCAAGGTTATCAAGCGTCCAATCCAGTCCAGAAAATGCTCAAGGTGAGAAGCTCTTTAATAATTTCAATTTGAAGTCATCTAAATGTTCGAAATTTTGAAACAATAAATCATTGTATGAGATTAGATCTTTTATGCTCATCTTCTGTGTGAGACATTCAAGCGTTGTTCATATTTCATAAGTTGATTTATGGAACAAACCATGCTTATGAACGTATTTGGGACCTTAATTTGATTTATTAGTGTCATAAAAATTAAAGCTGGCTGACAGTCTTCATGTCCGAGAATCACCGATGCTGAGTACTGCTGAAGTTGACTGTCTTCAAGCCTGAGAACCACTGAAACAGCCATCCAGGCTGGAGCAGAATTACAATCATCCTAATGAGCACTTTGGAGTGCTCTAACTTGTCTTTAGTCACAGGTCAAGAGAATGGAGTACACTAGACCGAACTTCTTCTAATTGCCTTCTCCAGACATATGGTTGGACTTCTTCCATCAAGGCTGGATGTTAATGGCCTCTAGTTTGAGGCTCGTCATGCAGGACGGAGCTATGCTTGATCAAGCAGCATGCAAATGACCGACTTTCATGAATATCGATCCTCGTATTCCCACTATGATTTTGTTACAGCAATTTTTTCTAAGTCCTTGCTTTCACCTTTTTGCTTAGCACATGGGAAGTTGCAATAATTTATGAATATCGATCCTTGTGTTCCAACTCGATTTCGATTATAAGAATCTTTTCAACTTGAAGTTTGAGAATTTTATGAACATGTCTTTTATAGTTCTAGAGTGATTACCACAGTGACACACGTGTGGATACAAATATTCTAAAAATCGTGTTGAAAAGTTCCAAAGCTGCTCAGACGAAGTTCATTTAATTATTTTACCTCCTTTCTAGGCATAGTTTCAGCTCAAAACATTCCTTCGGAAGCCCTTCACTCTCACGTCACATTTAATGATGTAGTTGACGGGTTGAATTCGAATACTCGGACTCTTACTGAACTTAATTTTGCTATAATTCTTGAATTATCGTATTTGAACAGAGCTGTGACGTTATTTCAATCTTAACAATGACTATCTACAATCATACTTGATGCAGATAATTTCTTCACGGTAGCTCTTTGTAAATCAGCTGACGTCAGGTTCTTTGGACACAAAATATAATATTTCTTTACCAGCGGGAAAATTTTTAGTGAAAATTTCAGGCTTTTCTCATCCACCCTTGATGCTTCCCAGCTGCCCTTCAGCTTTAATTTATTTTTTCTGCGATGATCTTATACGCCTTATAATGTATTCAGATTTCAATCATGTGAGCTGGTAAACTTTCAAAATTTTTCGAGCATTACAATAACATTACAAGTGTCACACTTTACGACTAAAGTTATACTGTTTCGATGTATCCATTTTATAAAAAATCTTTTAATTAGCCATATTTTTCAGTAGTCACTAGGTTTAGTAAATTCATTAATTTGTCACTTTCGGTCTCTTCCAGGGATTTTTAAGAAATTTACAAAAAAAGTATATTTAAAAAATCCATTTATGACTATTGATAAAAATAAACTTTCTAATCGTGTAAACTAAGCTCAGAAGCGTCAATCTTAACATCTAGCCTAAAGTCGCTATCGTAAGGTGGCTGATAACCGACAACTATGCATTTACGGCTGAAAATTTCGTTGTGCTTGGCGACGTTGTTCGTATTCGGTATCCGGGAGTCTGTCTGCCTCCCTGGAGCATCCCAAGTAGATCTACAGCTCATCTATGAGCGCTACGGACGCAAGCCAGGCGACACCTGGCTGTCCGTCCTCGACGACAGCTACTTCGAGGGCAGATACTCAGGGTGAGGAACTTGTGCAGGATTACAGCATAGCTAAAATTTTGAAGGATTTAGGGTAAGTATGACGTACAAGATGCCATGGTAAAAAATATATTCATAGTTTCAGGTTAAGGCCACAGAAAAAAGAAAGTATCTAGGGTTTCAAGAAATAAAATATTCATTTCAGGTTAAAAAATGTTACAAAGCAAGGAACATTGTCGAGGCTAGAAAAATATCCATAGTGAATTATAGATTCAGTTTAGTAGTGTAGGGAAGATATTTAGAGTTAATAAAATACTCACGACAAAAGCAACGTCGAAGGTGAGAAAGAAATCAATGGAAAAATCTTCAGAGTTAAAAAAATACACTGGGGAAGAAAAATACATTATATCACAAGACAAATCAAATTTAGATCATCAGTGGACGTTGGCTTGAGCAGGTGAATGGACCAGTCAACATAACGTCAAAGTGATTGATATTTGAAGCATATATCATAGAGCAACAATTCATGAAGATTCACTGAATTTGTACACTAGATTCAGGTTACTTGAAATAATTTCAGCTCGGAAGCTTTGAGAAAAAGTGTAAGTCTAACTGATTGCTTATTTCATATGTATTGCAAATCCTCTAAGAATTTTTTAAAAATTCATTCTTTTCACCCTGAAAACGTAATCGTCGCTGCATTCAGATCTGGAAAATCAAGTTAAGCTTAAGATGGATGTCCGTTTGATGTAAAAGGTATTGCCAAATTCTCGACATTGAAGATGTATACAATTTCATTGCTATATCAACTGCATAACTGAGAATTCAAGGGTGTTACAAAGGCATGAGCTTTTCCAGTCCGGGAATTTTATGGTTTTGACGGTCGTTTATTGGAGCCTGGAATATCTGTATTAATGGAGCTTCGAATACATGTATTATTGGAGCTTCGAATACTTGAATTATTGGAGTTTCAAATACATACCTGCATTGTTCGAACTTTGATTGCATATATTATTGCAGCTTCGAATTATTGTGATGTTGGAGCTTCAAAGGGTTCTCCCTGCATTATTAGAGCCTCGAATACCTGTATTTTTGGAGCTTCGGAGACTTTTATTATTGAAGGTTAGAATACATGTCGTATTGGAGCTTCGAAGACTAATCTATGGTTTATTGAATCCTTGAATATATGTGTTACTGAATCTTTGGATACTCCCCCCTGTACCTAAGTTGTGCGCTTTGTGCTGTTGTTACAGCTGGAAGATGCTGTTCATGTGCTGCGGATCAGAAGACGTTATCGAGCGTCACCTCATGCACTGGATCGAGGACGGCGTTGTCTCAGTCGCTGCAGAAGGCCCCGCAGGTGAGGCATGGCATAGGGCAAGAGTAGTCTGCCTGTAGGTGGTGATGGTGGTCGGTGCAAGTAGGGAAGATAGGAGGGAGGATTTAGCACAGGGGTACCAGAAGAAAATAAATAAAATGGAAATAGATCGAACAGGGTAATAGAAAGATGCGCTTTGTGGACGTGATGTAGGTAGTTGAGGGTTGTCCTTTGGGCTTAGGTGGAGGTGGTATTTCTATCATGCTTATAGGTCATACTGGTGAGGCTTGGTATGTACTTTACTCGCATTTGGGATATGACGAGGCTTGGGAGAATGTGTAGTTAATCCATGATTTCGTTCGAGAATGACTGACGGCGGGTAAGAATCAAGATTATTTTACTTGGTAAAAATAAAAAACGGTATTTGCGTACTTTTTACTCATTTTATAACAAAAACCTTTTCCATAATACGGTGAATTTGACGAGTTTCATATTTAAGCTGATCTAGTGTTTGTGGTTTGAGAGAGTTCCTGTTTATTTACTTTTTATTAAATGTCATAGAATTTTATGAATTTAAGAGGACTTAGTTATAGATTCACATGGGCGCCCTCATACGTGCTTTTAATTGATGGAAGGAGGAATGTAAAACAAACAATTTCCTTTTTAACTATTACGTCGAATAATTCATGCTCAAGTGACTAATTTTGCATTAAAAGGCAAGAACATTTTTAAATATACGTCAGCTCTAATGATTGTCTGCACACCTTGCTGGAAAAGACACTCAGAACAGTTGTACATGCACGACTGATCCAGCTTGGTCGACTGGTGAGCACCAGCTTGGTCGACTGGTGAGCACCAGCTTGGTCGACTGGTGAGCACCAGCTTGGTCGACTGGTGATCACCAGCTTGGTCGACTGGTGAGCACCAGCTTGGTCGACTGGTGACCACCAGCTTGGTCGACTGGTGAGCGAATCTGCTTGCGAGCGGAAAGACCTGGGTTCAGATCCCGCTGCCGACATGGTTGACGCGGCTAGAAATACGGCATGGGACTTGGGTAAACAACCGAATAATTATCGAAGTAATTATCCGACCCAAGAATGGGCCAGAAGGTTCGTTCCTATAGCCTCATTCTATTCTATTCTATTCTACTACTGGGAGTGCTTTACATATCTGGGATAAGTTCCTTAATGTAGAACTAGAATGCGATTGTTTTAATTTGAATTTATCACTACCGAGCATGTGGATAAAAAGAGCTTGAGTTGTGAAATAGAATTATATTTCCCCTATAAATGAGTTTGAGAGGCTCATTATAGTAACCTACTGGCTCCCACCGTAATATATATAGCAGGTATTTTTTTTAACATTATTTGTAATATATCCAACGAATTTGGCTCCAATCTTGTACAGATACTGTTTTGTGTATTATGAATATGTTTGACACTTGTAATGCTGGTCCGAACGCCGGCATTGAGCTTAAAGTTGCCAGTTTGCTCAAAAAATACCTATTACATATTTATATTAAAGTACGATGGGCGCTAATGAGTTGATATTATACCTGAGACAATAGGTTGATTTACTTGTCTTAATTCGAGTGAGGTTTGTAGTCCCCACGCAGAAAAAAACGTAAAGTGAGGCAGCAATTCACAGGAATATTATTACTTTGAAGTGATAATTTTTTGAACAACATTTTCTAACAACTACTTTATTTAATTCCAATAAAATTATCTGATGAATTGGAGCTCTGAAATTATCATTACTTGTTCCCCAAAAACTACATTCGAAGTTTAGATGGATTTTTAAAGTTATACGTTGTTAGGTTTACTCATCCATGGCGGTAAATATATCTGATAAACCATCGAATGACATTGAAATAGTGATATTAGACGTCGCAACGTTGCTGCGCGTCTCAAAGAGAGATGCACTGCCCCTGGTTTTACTTAACAGGGAAAACATGACGTACAAATTAATTTAATAATTTCTGCTTCGAAGTTCGTCTAATTTTCGTTTGAAAAAATGCTCCGCTTCTGAAATTCGACATGAATGGTCACTGTGACGAGCCTCTGATCATAGTCATGCTTTCCAAATGAATATTCAAGTAGAAAAGAGACAGAAGTCAAGGATCCTGTGATAGAAAATTCGTAGAACTCAACTTTTTGTTCAGTGTTAGTCCACTGACTGATGTTTCTACTAGACGGTGAACTAATTAAATAGTCATATTATCGACTATCATTCACAATTTTATTGAATAATGTTCAGGGATGGAATTAATTAGTGAGAACTCCATGTGCGAAACACGCACTCAATTCTGACGCTGCAGCTTCAAGAAGTAAAATGCTTCAGTGACTCAGTTTTCCAGTTTCCACAAAAATGTAATATTCTTTTCAAGTTGAGCGGCACTTGACTCGTCTGTGTGTCATTCAATACTTTTGTAGTGAATGACGTCAGCATAATTGGGTAAAATAGTTTATTCACTATGTATAATATATATTCATTTGAATTAACTTGGTACACCCTTAAATTATTTTTAATTTGACAAGCGATGTCTTATATTTTGTTACACAGGTGAGATACTACAGAAGATAATTTTTTTCCTCAGGATTCATTTATTGAATTTAATTTTTTGCGCAGTTTGAGTCGATACTTTAGATGTCTTATAATCGTACATTTGCGGACAAACAAAAATCATCATAGAAAACCATGACACTTCAATTTTCTTCCTTGACAATATAAATTTTCATCAAAACTAAAAACTTCAAATATATCATACCTACATTGACTGAACCAGCAGTAGCGACGTTTTGAGTCATTTACCATGTGAATGAGCTACTGATAACTACACCCTCAGTTACAGACATGACTACGCTACGATGTATTTTGGAAAAATATACATGATTTAATTATTCAAGATCTGTTCACGTGAAATTGCTATTTCCCTAGGCTCAGCTGACATAGCAGTCGCGCCGCCCGTTGCTGATGAGGTGCTGGAGAAGATGACGGAGCTCGGCTACACGGTCACCGTAATGGACCATGACTTGGAGAAGTACGAGATCATTTGATCATTTCAAATAGACCGTCAGAATTTTGAATACTTTTTGACATGCGTATTCTAACTTGTGTAAATTAATCAATATTTTAACTTGAATTGCACAGGTTTAAGAATGGTATGTATGTTATTGTAACGATTACTTGCTCTGAAAGAATCCCTCGGTTTTCTATATTTTTATCTTATGTAATCTGCATGGAATAGTCCCCAGCTATCCTAAAAATCTAGAATTTTGTATTGTTCTACTTCGGAGATTCCCACAGCATATCTACGGATGGTAAAAAGGAAATCTCGTTGATCTTGAAGTAAAATCATATATTTTAGTACCGCTCCCCAAAAGGCAGTACGTTTAGTATATCAAACGAGTTCTTCTCTTGATCAGGTTTAACTGCTTATATCATACTGAACTTGTATCCCATATACTAAAAATGAGTTATATTATACCCTGAAGCTGATCATTGGCACGAGCACAGCTACAGAGCAGTGTATCCATGTAGGACGGCTGGCAATATGATACAGTACAAGGGAATTTTACTTTTACACCGTTTCACGATTTTAGATCACAAATCACGTATCACGATCTGATGGATATTGCCTGGATGAAGACTTAACCCGAGATATGGGATGTTCAATAATTACCGTCACAGCTGTTAGAGCCTATGTTTATTTACTAAACAAATATATACAAATACAACAAAAAATTGTATATGAATTTCTAATAACTGAAAATTACCACATTTTATTCAATATTCCCTCTGTCTGTGTTCATATCAAGCCGCAGACGCTTAGAAAATGCCATGCACGAGTCGAGAAGGACTTTTTGAGAGATTTTCACCCACTCTCTTTTGAGTTTTTGCTGCAATACTCCTATTTTTGGTGATCTAGTGCTGAAAACTTACTTTCTAGTACAAATTAACAGCTGTAATCGAGAGAATTTAGGCCTGTCGATGAAATAAGTCATTCTTCTATCGAAACGAAGTGGGTAACGTTGAATACTAACCACTCTTATGTTCTTAGCTCCATGTGAGGGTGCCGAGTCTTGCTAAAATGGTCACAGGTGTTTTTTGAAATGATTTTCACCCCAAATCAACAATAACTGCAAGAAAGTAAGTGTGGTAATTCTCTTGGTTAGTTTTAACCCCTTATTCAACAAAAATCAATTCATTGGTTCCGGTTTCAGTAATCGGCACCTAAACTATTACTGGCGTCGCTCCTTGTGTTCTAGTGATTACCCGGGTGTCAATCTCACTAGTCCTGTACCAAAATCGACAATTTTGAACGTTAAATTTTGGCTGGACACTAAATTTATTTTCGCCACTGAACAGGAAGTTCGGCAGCGTGCTTTCACGGATAAGAAAGAGGATTTCAGTCCGACAAGACGTTATGCCCAGTTGTTGCAGATAACTGGTGTTTCAATTGATACTTGTAAGGAGAGGTCTTCAAGTCTTTGTGGGAAATTATATACATTTTTCGAGTTATTCATTTCGCTATTATGCCAGAATTCTGAGGGATCTCTTTAGTTTTTCATATGTTTTTCTCTGGTGGATTTTTACGTTTTGAGGATTTGACCATTGAGGACAGCCTTCATCAAACCTATTCTTTAAATGTCTAGTTCCTTTGAACCACATCAAATTTCTCCAAATGAAAATTCTGCTAATTTTAGAGGTGTTAGTAATATCCGTGTGAGATTTTCTAACGTTATGTAACTCTAAATAGCTAATCTCTTGTCACAATCTTTAGCTATTATAATGAATGTTATATCTGAAAAACATATGATTCCATTAATAAACAGACATTTTAAATAATGTGGAATATTGTGTTTATAACTGATTTATCATTTGAATTCAACAACAATTAATGACCACTCTGTAGAGTTCTGTTAATTGACTTGGCAGGTGAGCGTTATGTTTCATGTAGAAATGACCGATTATGTTGGATTTACTCTGAAGCTTTTTATTGTAATAAGAATTCACCAATTAGGAACCAGGAAAACTTCGACTTTCCTTTGTTTTTTTAACAAAAAAGTTGAATTTTTTAATCTATGTGCAAATTACATAAATAGGCTTCGCAAACCATCAAACAGTTTAGAATTTCTTGTGAAGTGTTAACACTCTAAAATATATTCTTAATACTTATACAAAATTATTTTAAGAGATCATTCCAGTTACTGGTCTCAAATGAAAAGCTTTATAACGTTGAAAATTATGCCTGTGTAGACGGTGTTCTGTGAAACCACCCAGAACAAAATACTACGTAGACTTTTTATCTTCACAGAACCATCATGGACACCTTCTCTCGCGGGCGACAGACTGGTCGTCTCACGGAGAACTTCCTGCAGTTGGAAGAGGTGAGTCCAGTGGACAGTTTAGATGATGATTCCAACTAGAAGACATCAGTCAATTTATGAGAGAAGTAATGAATAATCAATTATGTCTGGCGTGTGCAATATTTCTGAGCCAAAGGACGGTGTTGCTAAACTGTGGTCTGATTGTGACTGTCGTGTTCATGAATTATTCATTTTCTTGCCTGCGTGATTAATTTGCATGAATTAATTATTCATTTTCTTTCCTGATTTTTTCTTGCGTTTACCATACAGTTCAGTCACTGAAGGCAACTTTCGTTTTCTCTGAAATTATTGATGCCGCTAGATGTCTGACGAATTTTCTTCCTCCTATTCGTTCTGGTGTATAACAATGAAGAAACCTGCAGCTAAATGGTAGGCCTTATAATAAAGTAAAGGGCATACGAATATTTTTGCTTATGTAGTACAGTCAATATTTTTCTAGTTGCATAGACCTGAGTAAATACCAGTTCGTGTCATCATTCCAACATTGTCGCTAATTTGTAAAATGAATGTAGATAAGTCATTATTTTCAGGTTTACATACACCATCAAAATACCAATCTCACTTCTCACTCCAACATTAATGCTAATCTATAAAATAAACGATCATTTATTTTCTTAGAAAAATTTAACGCCTGAATACTTCCATATCCTTGCATTTTTTAGGCAGGTACCTCAGTTTGCTAGTGGCCGACAAAACATTGTTTTTCTTTCTTACTTGAGTTCTTCACTTGACTTATTATTTTGGCTTGATTTCGCTGTAAGTTCACCTTCATGACTGGAAACTCCGATCATGAAAGATCTCAAAAAACATGCATTCAAGCAATAAAATTGGCTTGGTATTTATTTTCAAGCCTTCTTATAATTTTGCAGGGTATTTCTTGGTTGTTGAAGAGTCAACGGCAGATACTAAAAGATAACGGCTAAAAAATTATCATAACTAATTGAAGACAATGACAAAATCAATTGATTTAACATAAGGAGCAAGTTTCTCAGCACCTATCGTTAATATCATTCATGAGTAGCAATGCCATTTAAGTTCATCAAAATTTGTCTGCTCTGGAGTATGAATCGGTCACCACACAGTCAGCGAAGCTGGATGTGGGAGTTTGTTGTGAGCATCGTTGATTAATTAAGCAGCCTATTGTACTTCTTTTTTCACCATTCAGAAGGTGAAATGACCAGCTTCTGTACGTAAGCCTCAATTTTTTTCGTAAGGGATAATTTTTTCCTACAACTAAACTTGTGTAACAGTTTAGGTTACATTCTACTCGACGTAATTCTATTTGCTGAAAAATAAGTGAAACTGGAATAAAAATATTTTTTCAGATCGAGGACTATTTAAAAGAGGTGCAAAAGAAGCACCCAGATCAAGTCAAGCTGAGCATCATCGGAGAAAGCGTGCAGAAGAGGCCCATCATGCAGGTATTTTTTCAGTTAATTTACTGTTGATATTCTTAAACAGTACCTTTGTTGTATATTACACTATCTTTACTTCACCTCTTCCATATACGTACGTTTAAAAGGTTTTAAATAATTATACTTTTCCGTCACAGTCGTGTTATACGTTCATTGCATTCACTGTGTTGAAGAATATCAATTGCAAAAAGATGAAAGATTATCCTTAAATGAGATTTAATGGAATGTGAATGTAAACTAATGATCAAAGTGTGAGTTGCGACTTAAATGACTCAGAAACATTGTGAATCCGACAGCTGTCCATCGTGAGCAAAGGATCGCTGAAGAAGGAAGAAGAACAGAGTCCTGAAATCTCGTCGCTACCCGTCATTTTTCTAGATGCCGGTGAGTGCTGGTGGAAGGATAAAAATGAGTCATGTGACTGGTGTCATGGAGTAAGAGAAAGAACCTAAATCATTCAGGAGTAGTTAGAGATAGAAAGCAAGAGGCAACTAGTTGGAGTTCCGGATGATTTGGATCCGAAAATTCTAACTCACGTAGCAGAATCAAAAGTATGAGTCGTTGAGACCCAATTCGATATTCCGAATCATGGGTTCTGAACACTGAAGTAGAGTCAAGGAGTTGAAGTCTCTAGAAGTTGAGGAAATCAAGATAAAGTGAGCGAGTTAAATTCTTGGTGTTGAAGCAACTGACTGTGAAAGCTGAACTTAGGGTATAGTTAGTTTCAGCGCGAATTATAATTGAACTTCAATAACGAATAAAAAATCAAAATGCCTTTATTAAACCAACCGACGTTGAGTTAACTTTATCATCTGCTTAAATCTGAAAGTGTTTATGGATAGGCATTTTTTGTTTATTAATTCATGTTTTCGTCTTCATTCTTATTCAGTTGATAATTTTAAGTAGAGCACCATTTCGACTTAACATCATATACTTGTTTTTTGATGTAAAATCAGAAGTCATAAAAAGTTCAGGACTCGCATGTTCATGACCTCGAGTTATTTTTAAAAATTAAATAAATTCGGGATTTTTTTTGTCCAATAGATTTTCAGAGCATTGCGCAGTACAAAAAACGTGAGCTTAAATTTAAATTTTGCTTAGATTTTTAGGACCCAGTAACGGTTTGAAATTTTTAAAATAAAAAATGATGGTCTCCAACGTATCATTATAATCCACATGTCCGATTAATGAAAGAACACTGAAAGCTAGTCCCTATCATTTTCCTGTAATCTGATTTGAGTGGGTGGAGGAGCAACCTTCATTTTTTTAATAAAATAGTATTCTTTTATTCCTATTGAGAAAGTTTTTGCGTTGGATTTTAACTTCACTTGGTCATTTGAAGTTCAAGGGAAGTCTGCATGAATAAAAATTGCAAAAAAACAGGGTAGGTGTTGAAAACTAAGTCCTCTTAAACTAATTAAATATGCAATTTTTAACTTTTTATTTAATTCTAAACAAATTTACTAAAACTGGGCATGCTTGAAGATATTTCTCTAGTCAGAATTAAATGATGCGTTTTATTCTTTCATATTCTTCACTCAGTTTAGGGAGTTTAGAAACGACGTGCTGTAACTCGGAGGCCTTATTTTCTATTTACTAAAAACCATTTACTACAATTCGTTTACTGTACATCATTTAATGCATTTTATCTGCTCCATTTGATTTATTAGATTCAATTAACTGAATTTGTGTTTACTACCTTTCACAAACTACAAGCACATTTCATTTACTGCATTTCATTTACTACATTTTATTTACTGCATTTCACTAACTACATTTTATTTACTGCTCATAGTCATAAAAAAAACAAATCTTAAATTCCTCTCAATCTGCTTTTTTGGAAACGCAACTGACCCGACAAACCTGAATATTTTGAACCTATTTCTGCGTTCCTTTTATTTATGTTAGTTTTCCCCAATGTAACACTGAACATTCACTAGTAAACATTTATGTTAGTAATGTGCCGCCATGACTTTTAACTTTTCTTGACTGCTTTCATCGGTTTGCGCTGTTACGCAAAAACACTTACTTTACCCGATGTTATTTTCTGGTCATCAATATTGTAAGACTCGAAAGTCTTTTTTCACACATTATTCACAGTAAATATTCATATAGATTTTTGCATTTTTCTCCTCTGTATATCTACGCTTTTCATCAATATGTATGAGCTCGCATTTGCAGTACTTATTACGCTTGAGCGTATGTTGAATATTAAGTGCATTACGTGGGTAGATTGGCAGAACTCAGTACTTTTGAGAGGACATATGTATAAGAAACTTGTGGACGTGCGTTGGCTACAGGTATGCACGCGCGTGAGTGGCTGTCGACCGCCACAGCTCTGTACCTCATCGAGTCTCTCCTTGAAGATCCTGAAGCCACCAAAGGAGTTGAGTGGAGGATCGTCCCTGTGGTCAACCCTGACGGGTACCTCTACACCTGGAGGAAGGTGGGTGTCTGTGTTCGCTATTATCTGCATTGCAAGGGAACCTCTGTGTTCAATAGTTATCTGCATTGCAATTAATTGCCTCTGCACCTAACTTCATGTGTTAATGATAAAAGATATTGATAAACCATTCTGTTAACACGTTATTTGTACCACATGTAAGCAGTGTCAATATAATATTGAAGGAAATTATGATATATTCATTTATAAATTATCTAGCATCATCGAAAGGGATAAAGGAAAGTGGCCTTTCTTGCTCATAATTCATTTTCAAGTTGAGTGAACTCCGTGTTCTATAGTCTTCAACCCCAACTCTTACCTGTACACCTGTAAGGAAATTTTCATGGGCTGAATTCATACATGCACTTACATCTGTGACCGATTATGGACTTAATTCATAAGTAAGGTCTCGTGAGTGAGAGCTTGCCCAGTTCACATTGTGTTGCTCGTAGTAAGCATGCTCACATGCTTACTATCATGAAATTACTGTTGGAAGCAAAATTTATTGCATTGTAGTTGAACGAGAATGGTTTGTTATTTCAAAAAAGTCCTTCGCTCTGGAGGTGCTAGACAAATACCAAATCTTTAAAAGTGATAATCCTTTACTAATCTTTTATTTGACCAGGACCGCATGTGGAGGAAGAACAGAAGATCGATTGATTTCAACCGCTGCGTTGGCGTAGATCTGAACAGGAATTTCAAAGTAGACTTCGGAGGTAAATTTTACAACCATCCTTCGAATAAGTTAACGTTTCACGCTACAGGATTATACGGTACTGCGTTTTGCATGCACTAGATTTCAGCATTTGAGGTTTACACGATTGTGTTTACGAGAGTGAGGTTTACTAGTTTACGTTCCGTGTAAGAATTTGAAACGGCTATAAATACCCTCTTTATTGGCCATCATGTTCCCACAAAAGGTATATTTTTCGAGTAAAAACGAAGAGAGGGGAATATCTTTTATAAGTATTACCTTAAATTACAATGCTTCGACTTAACAGTATTCTGAGATATTAACTGCTTGGCATTGAAACTCGCTCCATTTCCAACACTGACAGCACAAAGAGTTCCTTGAAATCGACCAATTAACACTACAGAAAATATTCATAAGCCATGCATATAGTTTTTTGATAATCGATTTTCTGTTCTTATTAGTTTATGTAAAATCTCTACAAATTCCCCCCTAGGAGCAGGAGCGAGTCCTTACGCATGCAGTGACGAATTTCGCGGTGAAGCAGCTTTCAGCGAGCCAGAGACGCAGGCTATAAGGAAGGCAGTCACGGACATGGGGGATCGGCTCAAGGTGGGCATGCGTTTGGTTTGAGATGGATATGTGTTGAGTATAGAATGAGTATGTTTTGGGTCTAAGGTGAGGTTGGGTTGGGTTTAGGCTGGACATCTGTTAGGTTCAAGACAGGAGCTTGTCTGTGTCAAAAACCGGTAAGTAATTGATTTTACTAAGGGAATGGAAATGAATTTTAGGCGAATATTTGATTGTGATGAAAATAGAAAGTAATTTATTTTAAAGGAGAATGTGGATGGTATTGAGGTGGGCACTTGTTTAGATTCGAACGGATACGAAGTTGGATTTAGAGTGGGTACGTGATTATGTTTACAGCGGGTGCAGGGCTATGATTCAAGGTAGTCATGTAATTGTAGTTTAAAACTGGGCACGTGGATTAGAAAGAATTCAAGCGGACTAGGCATAAGAGAGCAAAGGCAGAAGTTTCACCGACAATTGATGATGTTTCAGCAAAACACAAGTAGAGACTTGTAGTAGGAGCGCTCTCAGAGTACATGTTAACACGCTGCGGGACATGAAGCGAAAACTTGAAAGCAACTAAGTAAATCAGTTTTGAAAACTGAAGTATAATTTTCGAAAGTTTTAAAACACTAAATTGTGAAACATGATTTAGCAACAAGTTCAGGCTGAACACTGTTAGGCTCAGTATTGTAATGTTAAAAGATTTTAGGACACTACGGGATACACGTTATGGTGAACACAAAATTTTTGGGCTGATGTGAAGGTCTTCAAGGAAGTGTGGAGAGGCTCGAGACAAGAATCTGACTCGCCATAGGCATATTCTGAAACGTTTGTAGCTCGTCTAAAAATATGTCCAAAAACATTCTCAAAGTTAATTTCTGTATCTTATATTCATATGCTCTAATAAATTGAAATAACATTTTCCGATACAAATATATGGTACATAAATTACTGTGAGCCTATTTTCCTTGATAAATAAAATAAACCCATCGTCAGTAAAGCATAACAAGGTGTTAGTCAAAAGAGTGAAATGTGATACTTCCACTGGCCAGAATATTTGACAGGTGTGTGAAACGCTGTAAGCATTCGACATTCCTATTAGATGCAACACAAACTCTGCATGAAAAATACGTACGTAGCATACCCAAAGAACATTACAACCTAGTGAATTTTTTGCTCCAATGTGTGTGAAAAGTTTAAGAAAAGACTTAGTTTAGGTGATTTATTCATCGAATGTTTGCCCATAATGACAGGACGCAGGTGAAATGACAGAGGTCAAGACCTGGTCTGGCCAGATGATTGTCTCACGAGGGGTGAAGGTCGATAATGTTGTCATGATAGCGAGAGGGACTTTTTAAAGAAATATTATACTCGGAAGAAGGAGCGAAAAAAATACTAATAACCACGTTTCAAGAAATAGCGTTTCGATTACAATCTAATCTGACCCATTCGGCAAATAAATTTTTATCTAAAAATGAACGAAAATGTGTGGTGAACTAAACTTAACTTGGAAATTGTTACATGAAAGTGTACCGGGATAATGACTGAAGATTTCAGAATTTGGTGTTTCCTTCAGTTTGAGAGAGAGAGTTTGTGTTGAGACCGTAACTGCTCGCAAGAATGATGCAAAGTCCTGAGGCTGTTTGGGAAAACTCTGTTAAAATAAGACAAGTATTTCTAATGCTTATTTGTTCTTTCTGTGATCATTACCACTGGAAATGAAAACTAATTGTTTAAGACAATTACACAATATCATCAAAATTCTCACAAACAAAGATGAAGAAAATTTTGTATCATTTTCGAATACACAAATGGTCACATATATTTGCGATTGACTTGCAATTTTTCACCTTTCTCAAATTAACGAAACCACGTAAGCATTGACATTAAAAATTTCTTAATGACTTAAAAATTAACATTCATAATTCAAAATTAATATCAAAAAGTTACTACTGACATCGAAATTTATATAAAAAATTCAATCCTCCAAGTTATTCAAGAATAAATCTTGAACGCTCTCACACCGTGCGCTAAATTTTGATTTCGTTAACGTCTGTTGCAGGCATTTGTGTCGCTGCACAGCTACAGGCAGAGCATCTTGCTGCCGTGGTCCCACGCTCCCTCCAGTCACGACAACGTCCAGAACATGGTGAGGCAAAACACGCTCACCAAAATAACAGTATTTTAAACAGTTATCTTCAATACAAGCATACAGTCGTATTCCACTATTGATGTAGAATAAATAGGAGAAATTGGTGCAATGTTTGTGCATTTCTATTTGTCAGTCATGTAGATAAATTTCGACATAGGCCTTAGAAAAAGAAACAATTAATTACTGATTAAATTATGATGACTGAATGATTTTACAGATGGGATTCTAAAAAGGCTTTAATTTGTCAAACCCAGAATAGCTGAATAGTTTCTGCAGGGGTAAACAATGTCAGTTTTTGCCAATTGAGATATAAAATATAACATTCAGTTTCCTTTAAAAAATTACTTTTTTTAATAAATACTTCCAGAGAATCTATCACAATTCAGTATCTAACATTTAAAGAAAAGCGTGAATAGGGGAAAATTTAAGTAAAATGTGAACTGCAGCGTATATAAAGTATTCTCTTAAATAAAGCTGTAGATAGGCGTTAAATAAATTACTACAACCTACCAATAATACCAAACATTATAAATATAAATGTTTCGTAGAATTTTTCAGTGTAAAAAATGTGAATAACTACGATGAGAACACAACGGAACAGTTCGAATGCGTCCGTGGTCTATTGAAGCACTACGGAAGAAGATCTGCTCAAATTCTCTTTCATGATAATCTTATTAAATTTCAGATTATTTTTCGAACCATCAACTGCCAGAAGTGTTGAACGTCTTAAATTATGCCATTGCATCTAATGTGATCTTACTTAATAAAATCACAGCATCAGGACCACCCACTAATGCCCAGAAACTCCGTGAGGTGCATATCAACAACTACACAAACAAATAAAATGTTATTTATTTGTAGTTGTTCAGATTTCAAAGAATTCTTAGTTAATAAAATAGTGGGGATATTATTTTATTGCAGCATAGCTAGTACAAAAACTTGAGGATTGTCTATGAAATGTAAATGTCCAGCCTTAAAATGAAATCAGAAAAATAGGAAGTGCTATTGATACAATGTGTGACTACCGTAAAATGTAGAAATTTACTTTTTCGTTAATGAGGACGATAATTACATAACTGATACACGCAGAAACAATACGTATTTCAATCGCTAAATTACACTGCACAACTAAAATAATTTTTTCGCTGAATTTGTTGATGTTTTTTGTGAGAATTCAGCACACTGGAAACGAACACACGTACACGCACTGAACTTACTTAGACATCAAGACTTCTTTATTGTTTGAATTACAATCAGTACTTTACAGTACAAAGATACTCTGATTCTACCATAATTCATAAATAAATACTCAACGCATGTAAAATATTTAAATTGAGGTTCCGGTATCGATATTTCGAAAACAGAAATTTAATTCTTTATTTTTTGTTGATTTCGATGTATGCATTATTATTTGCCCAACAGACGAACCTGGCCCATGGAATAGCGAAAGAAATTTCGAATTCTCGAGGAACGCAGTTCGATGTCGACTCTGCTTGGTTCAACCTCTGTGAGTTACCAGATGACTAAAGGCAGTGTTGTTGTAATGTGCAGTGTTGACACTTCATTCTATAATTATGTTAAAAGGTCTACGAGTTGCCAGACCTAAGATGGAGTGTGGCCATACTGTTGTGATGCACAATGTCGGTACTTCAATATTCAAGTATGATAGGAAAACCACTTGAGAACCACACGTGTGATAACGAGAGACAATGTGGTCTTGATGAGCGATGTTGAGACTTCAGGATTCGATTATGATGTTAGGACACCTCTTTGTTTACAGACGTAAGAGGGAAGGTTGCAACTTCATAATGATGAAGTTGTGATGATGATGATCATTATTCTATAATAGGGATGATGACAGGGATGAAATAAAAATTTGAAATCATTTTTATTTCATTCTAAATGAAATGAAAATGATTTTGTACGCACATTGATGCCCACTGATAGAAATGCTTATTGATCATAGTTACCGTGCTTATCATTGTATCTGATGAATTCATGCCTGATTTATAGGAAAAATAATAACCAGCACGCTTCTATGAATTGTACATGCATCAATAGTACATTAATTGGGCATATGACATAGAGTCTTCGAATAGAAACAGAAAATTTCCTTAAAATTAGTGGGTGCTTAATTTTCATCTTGAACGCCTGCTTAATTATTTCCCATGCGCCGAATTCAAAGATTTCGTCTTCAATAGTTGTGGGATCGAATGCTTTACAAGCATGAAATTTTGTGCAGCATTGAATGATTTATATAATTGCTTTTGATGTGATGATGAGAATGTAAATTATCAAAATGTTCCATAAAAACGAAAGATTTTTTCGACTGGACTACAGTAGATAAGGTTAGAACTTTGAAAAACTCAAGTCAGCATAAATGCAGAAATTATATTATTCTGTTTGTATATTTTAAAATTATATAAGAAATAGAGAAAATCAATATCATTCTCACTTAAAGTAATAAAGAAACGCTGAAATATAAACACCATATTGCTCTCAACATAAAATTTTTGAAGGAAATTGAATCTGAAAATTGCTTAATTTCAAATGAACAATGATGTGACCTCTGCATATTTCTGGGGATCTATAACCGAGGTATTTAAATTCATTAATTTTATGCTTTAATCTAAAGTCATTAATTTTAAATTCTGAATTTAAATTCATCAGCTCTAAATTCTCAATTGAATTTCATCAACTTCAAATTTGCAATTTAAATTCTTTAACCTTAAATTCTTGATATAAACTCATAAGCTTTGAATTTTCATATTTACATTCTCAGAAGATTACAGTTGCTTTACAGAGTGTACGAATCCTGGTCTATTTCTCTTTCTATTGCTTAACAGACCCGGCCTCTGGCACGAGCTTGGACTGGGTGGCCGGGGAGGGCGTACCGTACACCTACATCATTGAGCTGCAGGACCAGGGAGAACATGGCTTTCTCTGGCCAGAGAGCGAAATTTTTCCGGCGGTAAGATGTTTATATCATAGGACAAGCTTTATTTGGAAGTCAAATGTAAATCCCAGTCAAGTAACTCGAAGTATTGCTCCTAACACATCTTCCACTACTGAAAGTTATTAACCCTTTCGGTCCCGACGGCATCTCTGGTAGCCGCAGTCATTTTTCGCCTATTAAGATGCAGAGCAACACGTGTGTCGGTACAAACGCTGGTAGGGCAGTGCAAGCTACAGTTTGATCAGGACAATGCAGTGACCGTAAAACATCACTAAGCATCTTTTTTAAAATTTGATGTTAAATATGTTGAAAAGGTTCTGATATTTGCATCATGGTACTGAAAGGATTAAGCATGGATGATTTTCCGAACTGTTGTTATCGGTGAACATCATTTCCTTAGGATTATGTTCACAAGGAAGGAGATTTGTGCATTTTTGTGTAAGAGTTTCATTAATGTTTTCCATAGTGGTTTATGATGCATTGGGATTTTTCAAATTGTGATGTTTCATTTTGGCGTCAAGCTACTTATTTTCAGCTATTCAAGTCAAGCTACTTATTTTCAGCAGCAGTTCGATCCTAGCTATTATCGTTGGTGGTGGCGGTAGTGGTGATAATTGTGGTAGTAGTGGTAGTGGTTGTGATGGTGGTGGTGCAAGTAGTGTTAAAGGCAGGGGTGGTGGTGATGGTGGAGGAAGTGGTATGGTATGACGTTATATTGTACTTTAGCTCAGTTGTATTGACACCAATGAACTTTTATTTAATACCTAATAGTTTTACTAGCGCCCTTGCTTCATAAAACAGCTTCCACAATTGGGCGGGTAGATTAATGTTAGAAAGCAAGTTTGTTTTAATTAAACAGTAATTTCATTCTCAGTTTGTGCAGATAAATAAATTCAATCGCAAATCTTTTTGTGTGATTTTTAAAAATTATTTAACACGAGTTTAGCATTTATATATTAATACATTTTGTTCAAAATCTATCATAGATTTGGCCCTCCTCGAAAAGAATACCTATGAATCAATATATTTCTTGCTTTATTCCAGTTCAAGGATCTATTCAGTTGAAGTTTTACCCATAATTGTCATTAATTTCTTAGAATTTCCTTGCAAATTTAAAATCAATAATCTCCTTGTATATATAGGAATACAAATATTTTAATAACGAGATAATAAATTTAGTTATGAATTTATTAATATTTTCGCTCTTTAATAATTGCGTTTCAGGTGAACGAGTCGTACGCAGGATTTAGATTCTTGAGCAAAATGATCCGGAAAGAGTTTTCATCAAAAGAATTCATTTCTGAGGATGACGAAGCGATTTCGTTGAAGAGCGTCGAGCTCCCAGTTGAGAGGGATCCTACGACTGAAAATCCCCTCGTCATTTTCTTGGAAATTTACGACCAAATTCTCACAGAAAACAATGAAATCTCAAAAAATCTTTCGGAAATAAGCCTTGAAGTTGTAAACGGAACTGAGGGCATCAAAATTAGTGAGTTGAATCGAACTGCAACACCATCAGTAGTTGAGCAAACAGGAATTCTGAACATTGACGTGGAGAAAAACGAAACGGCAGGAAGCTCTCTTGCTGAAGGAATAGTCATTGAAGTACTGAACCAAGCTTCAAAAAATGAGTCTGAAATAAGTGCCTCTAAAACAACTCTTCGTGAGCGACAACCCGTGTTGAACACCGGAATTATTTACCCGACTAGTACCCAATATGAGCATAGTCTTGGAGTAGAAAATTCCCCTCCGAAAGCTGATGAATGTGCAGGGGACGTAGATTGCAAGGTTAGCGCACTTATCAAAAGCATGCTGGATAAAGGACAGTCTACTAATGATGAATAAAGATAGCGTAGTTATATTTAGCAATATTTATGTTCAAATAAACTTGGAGTGTCTTGTGTTAGTATAGTTCTCTATATGAGAAACAAATACAGTCTGTGTTGAACATGTTAAACTCATAAAATAGAATATTTTATTTTATTTTGTAAGTAATTTATGGTAAAAGGCATATATGTTTTATCTCTAAGTGAAGTGCATATCGTGTAGTATATGATGACTGGTTAATTTATTTTAAAAGAGAATTATTTCTTCATAATGTGAAGTACCTATTCACAATAAGAATTTCTGTTTGTTTCATCTTTTTCATCAGAGGTCCATGTTCTTCAGATTTCCTAATAATACATTTTAAAATTATAGACTATTTATTTAAGTTTCTCTATTTCATTATTCCCGTTGAATGCAAACTTGTGGAAGCACTCTTTATATTATCATCGCTCTATTTAGAAAAGAACAATGTAAGATAAGATTTATGAACAAATGAATATCTACCGGATTTTTAGGCTGTAACGAGACTGTTTTTCATTTTGGTCTGTATATCTTAGGCGTGGCTACGCGATGTTGTCTCTGGCTGGTATTGAGGCCAAAACACAATGTATATAGAAACGTTTAGACCTGTGCTACCCAGCATCCGCCTTCCATACAGCGCTAAGCCACTGCAGCGTCCGACTAAATTTTCGCATTCGGATATTGACCTGGAGTTTGTCTGCTTTCCTTGCATGAAAGAATTACACAAGGACTATAAATTTTAATTTATTGAAAATTCTGGGGAACATGAATAGGAACTTCTGAACACTTTTTCTCGTGAGCCCACCTACCATGTTTGTGTTCACGTAACAACTGTAACAATAGATGCCACGGCACCGTAAATCTACATCGGAATTTCAAAGACGCTACTGTTCAAACGTGAAATAATGGAAATTTTTCTTGTTAACAAAACTGATTGACAGCGCCGATAGCTTTTCTTTATTTAAATTTGAGACTACACGAAGAAATTACAGATAGTAACTGTAATTTGTTGCAGTTTCCACGTAGCCGGGGACTGACACTTGAACAAGTAAAACTGTGATTGATTTTAATTTGATGAGAAGATACTATTCATTGGAGACAGTAAGATTGACTATTGACAGAGGCACTGTTCAAAATTATTGAAGTATAGGCATTGAAAATTCTAAACTGTTTTATAAGTTTTGCTATAGATCCCGAAATACTGACTTTGAAAGCTAGAGCTGCGTATTACAGATAAATAAAATGGAAATAGACTGGAGAAATCAACGGGAAAGCTTCGGTCAAATAAAGAGAATTTGACCTGCACGCAACGATGAACTGTTTAGCCAGCTTTCTCAGTCTGCCATACCGGTTTGCACAAACCGGACAACTTTCGCTTCCGTGATAAAATGAATCTCTCTCCATGCTATCTTTCAGTTATACTACAGCTTCAGGACCGCTAGGACTAATGTTTAGAACAATACTTTCAACAGAATTATGCAGACTTTCATAGCTGTTGCACAATATTAACAAATTTTTGCCCACATTTGTACGAAACAGTTTTAAATTCTTTTAGAAGTATCGAAATTGAAACAAAGCTATATCGATGTGTTTTCTTTAATTGCTTGTTCAAATTCGCCATCATTTAACTGAATAATTAAGAACAAAAAACTTCACTTACAATGAAGAAGTTTCATCTGTTGTTCATCATTTTCTCAATCGTAGTGAATATAGTTAACAGTTCAACATCTACTGAGGCTGAGGAACTAAATCTTCAAGACATATACAAGCGGTACGGGAGAGGCCCAGATGACAGGTGGCTTTCAGTCTTGGATGAAAGTTACTCTGAAGGAAGATATGCTGGGTAAGTCAGTGATGAACCGTCAAAAAATATACAGACCTACACGTGGAAGTCTTGAAGGAAATAAGAAGGTTCTTTGCAGAGTGATCACGGGTGTTTCCCTACATATTTTTAAGAATAATTATTATTCAAACATTTCGAAAAAGTCAATTTAGCGACTTACTTTTAAAATGGTCCTTGTGAGAAGTCAAGGTTGTAGTTGTATTCTTGTGAACTGGAGAATGACAAACTGTTCTGTGCCGACTATTAATATCTTAAAATTTCAGAACCTCGAACGATGATTGAGCAACAGACAACTTTCAAAAACTGGCTTTGCTATCAAACCGGAATGCAACGATTGAGTGGACAAATGTCTCTGTACATTTATTTCATTATTGACCTTATTGATCTTTCTTAACATAATAACATAGATTGAACATCGTGTATGGAATGAAAATAACTTCTGTGAAAGGTTTGGTTGTTCTAATATGATGGTGAGGTTTTGCTGGTCAAATCTAATATACATAAGAACATTTAAAGGAATTTTTAATGAATTGTTACGTGTTCATTCACTTCTATTTATTGAATTTTTCTATGTAAAACATTAAAAAGAAATCAATAGTGAACCCTGGTATTTCATATCCTACGTCATGTAGGTGGGCGATGTAAACAAACAGTGTACCGTGGTGTATATATCAATAGGTGCAAGTCAGGTAGGTAGCTGTTATAAAGCATCTGAATTCCAGTTGGACTAACATTTCGGGTCTGCGTTCCTGAGGTTTTGTTTGTACGTAAAGTGCAAATTATATGTTGTTATCTGTGAAGAAGCTTTAGCTTTAATTATTAGGGTTGAACTCTCTGCAAGTCAGCAGTGGAAGTAATTAATTCTCTGTTAACTACTAGGCGTCCCGAGGAGCTAGGACAATTCATCAAGGCATTAAACAAACAAAAACGTGTGTCTGTTTAGCTGTAACCCGTTTTAAATCATTTGCAAAAAATGCGTTAAAACTACGTTTAGATTCGGGGAAAAGACGATTCTGAGTTAAATTATGTTCAACTTTTCTAGATGAAAAGTTAAGGAAGAACACCTAAATAATCTTACGCCATATTTTTCACGAGCTGTGTCATTAGGAAGAGTAATTTCTAGTCTGAGTTTCTTCATTGAAACTTTTCGAAGGGATTTGTTTCTTCAATCGTGGAATGAAATATCCAAAATCGTATCGACTCTAGAGCATTAATAAATATCGATAATTTCCCCACATGTATAAGTTTGTGTGAAATATCGAACATTGATTATCCATTCGGTATCATATCATTGAGATAAGGAATAGTATATCATGATGACTTATTCAACCTGGCCAAAATATTGACTCAGAAACACATTCGCATGAACGCATGGTTCGATTCCCTTGAGCCGGTTTGACGATACAATATCCTACGTACGTAATCCACCCTTGTAGCTACAATAATTTTGCGGTTAGCTTGCAAGTTGCGTTTTAACTTTTTCTTCATGTTGAGGTGGCAGAAGCTGTCAGCCTGCTGCTCCCCGGGGGCAGACGTTGAGGAGATCTTCAGAGACTGGTTTGACGACGGTGTGGCTGTGCTCATGTCAGAGGACGGGGTTACTGGTGCGTTTTTACTGATTTACTAACTTTTGAAGTGTGTCTCTATTTATATTTTACTTTATCAATTGTGTTTGAAGTTGAGTAGGCCGTGAGAAATTTCTTTGTCTTAGTATAAGGTATTGATAAATCGTGTTTAGCTTTCACTTCTACCTATGTAGCTGTCACCGTTCTAACATCATTTTAAGCAACAAAGACTCGCCATTTGTCCTTTAGATACATAGTACATCGGGGTATCTTTGCAGGATCTATCTTTACAATCCACATAAAAATATGACTCTAAACTCTGTGCATAATCAAGACGAGACAACTACTACTTAAAAAACTGAAGATGGAATGTTTCTTTATAACCATTGATTAACTTATCAAATCACGCATAGGTACATACAAATTCTCAACGAAGTTTATTCTCTCAGACCATTACTTCAAGACGATACTAGCAGTATCAGTTAATTACAAAAATCAACCGTTACAGACCCAATAGAGATCGCCGTGGCCCCTCCTATCGCTCTCGAGGCACAACGAGCTTTGCTGGCAGAGAACTTCAACGTGACTGTGGCAGCGGAGGATGTAGAAGAGTACGGGATTACATTTTGATAGTTTTTTCCTAAAATTTAGCATAGTTTGAGTTTGACTTTTCATATATGTTCAATAGATGTTAGATTTTCTAGAAGCATGGATTTGAATAGATATGTTGTATAGGTTTTAGAGCTCAATAGGCGCTTATATTCTCAATATACAAGTATTTTCGATGGATGTTAAATTTTTCAAGAAATTTAGATTTTTTCAAAACCTGTCCAAAAGATATTAGAGGTTCATATAACTTTCAATTTTTTCAAATCTGTTCGATTTTTCAGCGTATTAGTTATGAGGAAACATAGTTGTAAAGTCGAGCTTGATTTATCAGTTTTCAAAACCCCTTTTGGATTTTTCGAAAGCTGATGCATGCCCCAGTTAAAGTTTAATTGTAATTCAAGCCTGCATTATTCGCAAGACAAAAATAGCACTGACAGGTGGATACCGGCCAAATGTAACATAATTTCTATTCTGAGAGAACAAGGAGGCCAGTTTTCTTCAAGAAAAGCTGATGTCAAAGTCCTTGTCATGATGTTTTCTTAGTGTGAGCAAGCATCTCATGATGCTGCCGACTAATAATTCGAAAATAATGAACCATTGTAACTATTTGTATAATTTCGAAGTGTTTTATAGCTCACAGATAGACACCAAACTGCCTAAATAAGCGTTGGATGGATGTAAATTCTAATTGTTACCTTCTTTGAAATGATAGAACCGAACCTTTAAAACATTGAGTGATCTGATTAAACTAAATAGGGATAACTTTGCGGTCATGATTTGGGGTAGATAAGTCGTTTATCAGCTGTAACCCATGAACTTATTTCGATATTCTGCCTGCCAGATTGTTTGCTGTGACTGTTCCTACCATCAGAGGGGCCAACAACATCACAGAGACATTCTTCCAGTTCCACGAGGCAAGTGCAAATTCAGATCAAGTCTTTACTTCTTTCCTCTTCTGTTTTCTATCGGAAATGTGCACACGTTGTGTAGACCAACGTTAAAAAGTGTGACATAATTTATTCTATACTGTGACACAAAATTAAGTTTCTAAAACTGCTTTAAGTGCCAGATGATGGATCAATTAGAAAATACTCACATGTACATACATGAAAATTCAAGGACTTTCTTAATAGGTAATTAAAACCTGCGAATGTAAGCTTACGTTGGGGAGCTTAATTTTTTTTGGACAAACAGAAAGGATTTATTTGATACATAACACTAAAACACAACAGCTTTCGAAAATCCCAGATCAAAAGGCAGGGAAATTTTAATATTTTGAAATTTATTTCAGAATTGGAAGGAAATCAGAATTTCCAACCCAATTCGGAACTCTATAATCAACTTGAAAGTTTGATAATTTTCTTAAAAGTCCTCTCATAAAATCGATTATTCAAGCAGGTTGAGGAGTTAAGTATGCCAACTGCGTCTCTAACACAATTCGTATGTTAAATTCTCGATGGTTGAGTCTTCAGTTGCATCGTCCTAACTTAGCAAACGCACCTAGAAACGTAACTTCTTGGTCTTTTGCCTAACAGTGTGCTCTTATGTCAACATTTGCTACAACCTCGATCAATTTTAATGACAGGATTCAGCAACATTTTAAATATTTATACCCATGTGCTCCTCTATATAGAATCTATATAGAAGAATAACTCGTGAAGGAAACGACGAAAATTTCGCCTAGTGTTCGATTAAAGTTACATCTACTTGACTGTATTTCATACGGTTCAAACTGCAATTAAATTGACAGATCAAACAAAGTTGTCATCAGTTGGTTTAATAAGATGAGCCTATATTTTATATAATCAAGCTACAGCCATAAATGTGATGATGCTAAAACAGAGACAGCGGGGAAGGAAATAGTTTCAGTTTGGAGTACCGGAAAGGATGTACTTAACTTCGAATCCGAGAAACTAAACCGTTAAGATGCCAGTCAGTAGTGAATTTCGATAAGATTTAGTGGCTTCATTCTCGGGATGAAGCTGCACATTTGCCTGTTTTAATTCTCAACAAGATAAGCATCACCAAACTAGTTCAACAGGTAACGGGTCTAGGTTGTTAACGGCACCAAATAAAATCGACAAGAGTTGATATTTTAAATTTTTTAATTTCAATTAATCGAGCAAATTTTATGAACATTCTAGCCTTCGATCAAGTTCAAATAAAATGTATCTGCCAGATTTGGTAACCAGAACGTTTTTTTAATAACGAATACATAACAATGATTGTATTCTTTAATTCCGTAGTCGTATTGCAAATTCAACTACGATATGCACAACTTCATTCATTAATTTTAGTAACTCAAAACAAACACCGTCATTAATTCAAGAGAAAATTTTCAGGTTGAAAAGCGTCAATTTTTAACCATATGATCCCTCGATTCAATATTTTTTGATTCATACCTATTTATTTTTTTAAACCCACGAACACTTACAAGTAAAGGCTGTTGAAAAAGACTGAGTGGAGGGCACTGTTGCAAACTGTGTTTGTTTCAGGTTGAAAAATTCATTGATGAACTCGTCGCCAAACATCGAAGTGAGGCCCATGTGCGTCAGATCGGCAAGACTGAAAACGGCACGAGAATACGCATGGTGAGGGCACGTGGTGAGGGCACGTGGTAATGGCACGTGGTAAGGGCACGTGGTGAGGGCAAGTGATGAGGGCACGTGGTGAGGGCACGTGGTGAGGGCATGCAGTGAGGGCACGTAGTGAGGGCACGCAGTGAAGGCACGTGGTGAGGGCACGCAGTGAGGGCACGTGGTGAGGGCACGTGGTGAGGGCAGAGTGCTAGTCTCTAGTAATATTAGTGTTACTATTCTAGGTTATAATAATATTTTACTACACATACCAGCACTAACACCACAATCTCTTAATGGTATTAACCTTTTCGCAACTAGTTTGACGAGTGATACATTATACTCTTATAATATGCATAGAATGTTGTAGATTTTGTTTGTGTTATCCACTCTTTTATAGTAACGTATTGAAAAATAGGGTCCAAATAACGCGTCGCTCTTGCTTGCAGTTAAAATCACCAAAACCCATTTTGAATTAGAAAACGTTACGTCTGGACAATCTAAAAAAGAACTCTATTTTCATTAGCCAATGGGCGGGCAAGACAACACGGGTGCTTTGCATGTGATTACGTTTAAAGATTTTAGTAGAGACCCGGATATTCATTTTAGAGACCCTGGTATTAATTTTAAAAAGCATGGTAGAGATCCTGGTATTAATTACAGAGATCTTGACGGAAAACTTCATTTCGTTCCCGAGACCATTAATCATTAAATCTAGCAATATCAATGACCTGAAAATCAAATATTTAGCTACATTAATTTACTCCCAGCATGTTTGCAGTGTGCCATCATCATAGCTGTCACGTAATTGTACTCAGGTGATCATTAAGAGCCGGCAGTCTCCTGGTGTGTTCAGCCGCGTGCTCTCGCAGCCTCCCGTCGTGTTCGTTGATGCTGGTGAGTCTCAGCCAGGACTTCCTTCACTCAGGTGAGTGTATTTGATAAACAATGAATGAATATACTTATTTCTCAGTGAGAAAAGGATTTTAATACGTTTCCAGTTGAGATTTTGTGCAACTTTTATTTCTGTTGGGATTTGAGGGCTTTAATTCTGTGTATTATAAAATTACAATCACTAAAGAATTCATTCCAATTGTTGGCTCCGAGTATCAAGTCGTTTATTATTACCGCTATCGCCTTTTAAACAGCGAAGACAACATTGCTATTACATCCTAAAAATTCACATCCAGAAAAAGCATTACGCTCGTCTAGTAGAAAATGTCGGTCGTTTTCTCATAGAAAAACGCGTCCTAATGTCATTACCAGATTGAAACACGTACTAACATTGCAATCGCATCTTAATATGTTGGTCATTGCACCGTAGCAAGCGTATGGATATCGCTGTTAAGTCATAAATGGCGTACGGTTATCGAATCTTAAATGTTCATCGTTATCCATCCCGCTGCCGCCATGGTTGACGCGGCTAGGATTACGGCATGGGACTTGGGTAACCGAATAATTATCGAAGTGATTATCTGACCCAAGAATGGGCCAGAAGGTTCGTTCCTATTGCCTCATTCTATTCTATCGCATGAAAAATAAATTGTTATCTTATTTCAAACATGAAGTACTATCGAAAATCATTGCAATCGTTTAGAGAACATTTGTTTTCAGATCGTAAATCCGTATCTTTATCGTATCCTTAACCCGTTTTTAATCTTATCTTAAACCCTTATTTTTATAGCATAGTATACCAGTATTTTCATTTTATCGTAAACATGTATCTTCAATATATCTCAAATCTGAGACTTTACCACCACAGAAGTTCGTTGTATCCTTATCATATCGTAATTCCGTATCATTGATGTTGTCCAGCGACGCACGCACGTGAGTGGCTCTCTGTCTCCACGGTGCTTTTCCTGATCCAGCAGCTGCTGGACAACCCAGGTAGTCCAGCCAGGGACGTCGAGTGGCGCATTGTGCCTGTTGTCAATCCAGATGGTTACATCTACTCCTGGGAAAAGGTGAATACGGTGTTTACATCTATTTGTCATATGAGAGTATCTATAACCCAGACTGTTACATCTACTCCTGGGAAAAGGTGAATACGGTGTTTACATCTATTTGTCATATGAGAGTATCTATAACCCAGACTGTTACATCTACTCCTGGGATAAGGTGAATACGGTGCTTACGTCTATTTGTTATATGAGAGTATCTATAATCCAGACTGTTACATCTACTCCTGGGATAAGGTGAATAGGGTGTTTACATCTATTTGTTATATGAGAGTATCTATAACCCAGACTGTTACATCTACTCCTGGGATAAGGTGAATACGGTGTTTACATCTATTTGTTATATGAGAGTATCTATAACCCAGACTGTTATATCTACTCCTGGGATAAGGTGAATACGGTGTTTACATCTACTTGTAGTACGGGGGTATCTTTAACCCAGACGGTTCCATCGACTCCTTAAATAACGTGAGTACGCTGTCTATATCTAGTTGTCATATGAGGGTATCTATAACCCGGACAGTTACATTTACTTCTAGGTAAAGGTAAGGGCTCTACAAAAAGTATGAAGGCTTCGACAATCCAAATGGTTACGTCCGTACCTATGAAGCCAGAGTAGTTATATTACTGCCATTTTGTGGTGTGTTTCTACTACAAACAGTGAACCAATGGACTGACGTATGTTATACTTGTACGTGCTTTACTGACAAACTCTGTACAACGTTGTCGACTTCATGTTTTTTATATGGTCCACCAGTGATGTACTTGATTTGGACGGCAATTGACATACTGTGATCGGATTGATGTTTTACCTACAGCATATCTAGTATGTAAGTTTGCCAGTAGTAATCCATTTACTACTTGGTAATTCTCTAAATTGCCTAGTTCAGTGAAGGTACATATGAATAATCGCATAGCACCTTCAACGCTCGTTTTGTGTTCATTCCACTCACCAATCAAAATGTTGAGAAACTGTTTTGGATCCTTTTTCTCTGAAAGCAAATTCTATTTCTGCACCTTCACACGTTTATTTGTATGTTTAATTATAGCTATAACCAACAACAATTCTGTATCAGCTTTAATGTTTATCCAATTAATTGGTGTGTTTTATACGTGTAGTAGAGAAAGAAGCAATTGTGTTCTTAGACTGTGTCTGAAAATTCCATCACTTCATTATCGTACCGAACATATCGCAAAATTTCTAACAACAAAGGAATGGATAATGCTCCTAAAACATGTACCTCCTCGGAGAATGCTACTGTTATTTTTTTCTTTTTCGGCAACATGGTCCAAAAAACTAGGAACGATAGTTTAACATTTTTAATTATAAAATTATTAAATAAATGTATAATTGATGAATCCTTTTCTTTTTCAGAATCGCTTATGGAGGAAAAACAGGAGATCTTCAGACGGAAAATGTCAAGGAGTTGACCTTAATAGAAACTATGACATTAACTTCGTTGGTGAGTAAAAAATTGCCATTTTAATTGCAGCTAATGCTGCTTAATTGGTGTACCAGTTACTTAAGACGCTAAATAACTGGTGTACCAGGAAGTATTGTACCTAATTGGATTACAATTGAGCTTAGAGACCACATACTTTAAACACCAGACAGACAGCGTATTGAGTATTCTAAGACGATGGGAACACTGCTCAATAATCCTAAAACTTTTTCATCACGCTATAGTTAATGAAGACGTTTACTGTTACTTGAAGATAAAAGTCAGATCAAGTTACTGAGCAAGAACCATAATATGTATACTCATACCATATACAAAAAAACAGACACAGTATTTTACAGTAGCTGTTTGTTTTGAAATAAGAGTGAACTATACGTGCCAATCATGTGCCATGAGTCGTTAATGCTAGAAGGTGTTGATTGAAAACTCGCTCTATTTCTTTAATTGAAAACAATACTTTTTGAGTTTCAACGTTTAGGACTGTCTTAACACAATAGTATTTATTTACATCGATATTACTGTGTCTGATATGGTGATATATGGTGTTTAGATAAACTTTGTCTTGTATTGACAGGTATAGGATAGATGGTTCGACTACGAGTGTTATATGGATTGGGTGATAAATACACGCATCATCTGCAATATTTACTTGAATAAAGTAAAAGCATACTGAACATTTTTGACTTTTCTCTTATGACGAGGAAAAGGAAAGTTATCCACGCATTTTTTAAGTTTTAATCACATAAATAAATTTTATTAAATTCAAGATCATGTCTCCGGATACGTGGGAAGAGAAAATCTTGAATGGCATTTCAACAAAGAGATGGCCAATAACTATCACAGATGGAGTTAAATATTAGAACACAACACAGACACAGTACACCATAGCAACATATACAACAGCAGTTTCCTGGTTCAGCATGATAAGCACGTGTAAATATACACATACTGATTTATCCGTCTTTAAAATCTGGTTTTGAAATTAATTTACTCATTGAAACTTTCCTTGACTCTGACTTGGTACTCTACATGGAAAAGGTGTCCGTCTATTGTAGTCAGCACCAAATGAAAGTATCGTATGACTTCTTAAACTCTGCACCATTCTCACCCACTGAATGTGTAAAACTCCGTGCATATATAAGTAACGTATGAATTTCTTCCACAGACGATGTAGAAGTCGACGTATAGAGAGATGTAGGTGATGTCTGGACTCTAATTAACTGGAGTTTTTTCAAACTGGCTTTGATGATTGCAATACGTTTGATTATTCATTAGAGTTATAAGAAGCTTCATGAACTAGTTCCAAGGATTAGAATGCATTCAAATCTCGTTGATTTGTACTACTATAGTTATCATAAATTCTTTAAGCTGTGGATCGGAATCAAAATGCATCTAAATATAGTGTATTCCCACCACCATAGCTGTTAGAAAGTTTATATCAATCCCATTAAAGTTTTATCAAGTTTTGAGAAAAAAGGTTTGATGAACTACACGCCTGAGTATATAGATCAGAATGCATTCAAATATCGTGTTTTAGTACCACCATAGCTATCTGATACCATATTGACCTTAAAACGGTAACCTAGGGTGAGTGTCTCGCTAGTTATCATGCTTTCTACGCTTCTTGAATAGAGGGTTATTATTCTAGGGTGAAACTGGCTTTAGGGATCAGAATGCACCTGAACATCACGTTCCAGTTCCATTCCTGTGTACCAGGTGTGGGATCAAGTACCCGCCAGTGTAGCTACCTGTACCGCGGTCCTTCCGCCTTCAGCGAGCCAGAGACGCAAGCAATCCGGGATGCCATCTTTGAGGTCAAAAGCAGACTCAAGGTGAGAAAAATTATTTAATTTCCAGTTCCTTTTTGGAAATTGTTTTGAACTTTATGCCCATGCTCGTATCTTGTGTACGCATAAGTAGTATAATCCATGTTATAAACCAACTTTTATTTATGATTCAAAACACACTCCTTTTTTGTGTGTCATAAATGGTTAATCAATCCCCACTTTCTTATATGTTTCTTACAAATGTTAATTATGATCGGAACGCATCAAAAATATGTATATAAGCGATACTTATTCGTAACTAATACACTCAAACATATTACAAAAAAGAGGAGTATACTTTAATTCTCTATAAAAATTTACAAGCATTTTTGGCATTGATTCTTATTACATCAATGCCAAGATTGAAATACAAACCTAAGGTTAAGAATAATTATATGATTAAGAGACTCGATGCCTCAACAACCTTACTATTTACTAATATAATTTTTTAATACGACTTATACCACTCCCTTGTACGACTTATTCTATTCACGTGTTAAACTAGTACTAGTAGCTTATTCAATCTATACTACTTTCTGTACTGTTTATAGTACTCATTTGTGTTTTTTACAGAATTTTACGTAACATATTTGATAAACTTGTTCAGGGCTACATCGCTCTGCACAGCTACTCTCAAGTCATTCTACTGCCGTGGGCCTTCAAGGCGGACCCACACCCCGATATCAAAAACATGGTAAATGAAATACACAGGCGACTCTCCGTAGAGTTTTTTCGTCCGACACCTCGATAATTGTACTGAATTTTTTCCTCGATGGATTGAATTTTATTTCATTACGTGATCATTTCTCTTAACTTAATTATTCAATATACAGCTTTGCCCAAATTGAAGTTACTTGGTTTCAATCATTACATAGCGAGAAAATTCATTACATTATTACCATGATAGCATAAACAAATCGACGACCAACAGCCACTCTTTTTTGCATAATTTTCTACTCTCGTAGAAGTGAATTTCTTATTTTGGTTTGCTGGACGCATCCTATTAAAGTTTTATCAAGTTTTGAGAAAAAAGGTTTGATGAACTACACGCCTGAGTAATGGAATAAACTATACCTGACAAGATTTTTATTATCTAAATAACTACAAAGAGGGTCAACAGTGTGTACTCACACCATTTTATACTTTGTGTGCAATATAAACTTGTGTAACACTATACAGACACAATGCAGTCACGCACATTGTACAGTACATGTAGACTAATATTTATCTCTTCCTCAGACGGCTATGGGAGAGGGCATTGCCCAAGCAATCAGGGCGGTGAGAGGAACAGAGTTCGGAGTGCATGAGACCTTCAATAATTTCTGTGAGTTTTGAATGCATAAAATGACTTCGAAACAAAAGTTTAATACCTGTAAGTGATGATTACTGCTTGTTTTTGTGAGTTCTACATGTTAAACATCTCTTAAAAACAAGAGTTTAATACCTTAAATTGATGATTACTGGGTATTTTTTCTAAGTTTATGTACATGAAATCTTTTGAAAACACAACTTGACATTTGTAATCAATGATGACGTGTTAGCAGCTTTTCTCGTTGTTGAAAAATAAGAAAAAAAACATATATTTTAATTTCAAAAGAAATCATTTTAATTGTAATTACCAACGTAATTTCAAAGACAGGTTGTAGTTTCTGAAGTCTTTTTCTAGTGACTAATTCATTTTCTCGGCCATTTGGACCTTCCTATGGATTAGGTTCGACAAATTGAGTCTTGAGAGTAAATTCAGAGTTTTGTTCATATAAGATTTTTCGAAGTGCTTTTTGGAACATTTTTAATTCACATTAAGGTGGAATATTTCTTCGTGCAGCGTATGTAGTTTTAATTAAGCGGTGCAGTAAAATGATTTATGAAAATCACTGCTCTACCTTCACAAAATTAATTTTTGAGGTCGTGCTAGCCATGTGTTTGTTGTGCCATAAAAGATTTAACGTATCAGGTCGGCTTGACAACAAATTATTCTACTACTAATTTTCTAGGGAAATTCCATTTCTTTAACCTAATTTGGTTTGGCTCTTGAGAAAATATTATGCTTTCGTTCAATTCATAAATCACTCTCTCCCACGTGTTCGGCTCGTTGTACAATCATTCTTAACACAATTTTAAATTTTTCTTCCTACATAGCATAAATTTCTACCGTTTGGATTCCACTGACAAACTGTGCTGTTTCGCCTTTTGAGGTTTGCATTTGCATAATGTGTATGAAAGATAATAAATGAAAAATACCCATTTTAGATCCGGCATCAGGCTGCAGTTTTGATTGGGCGTCAGCAATAGGCGTGCCGTACAGCATGACCATGGAGCTACACGACAAAGGCAAACACGGCTTCTTGTATCCAGCAAAGAAAATACACGATGCTGTGAGTCTTTATCTCGTTAGTGACTTACCATTTGGTGAAGTTTCTACTTTTTCTAGATGCAGGCAGCCTCAGGTCTCAGAATGGATCACTAAACCCTTCATTTAGTGGCTACTCGTGGTCTTCTATGCTAATAGTCTCAGTCACGTTTGGATTAGTGAACATGTATTCAGCGATTAGTGGCCAGATTTCGTTTGCTTTTCATTTGTTTCATCTGAAATTCAATTACTTTTTCTTCTCTCATTCATCTAATAGATATTTATTATTTTTTTCCAATTTGCAAAATAATCAGGCAACTAGTCTGGATTTTTGCATTTTAAAGTTTATGTGTTTTCATAAGTCAATGCAATATTCTTGTAGAAGTCAGAGTCGAAATCCTTTCAAAAATAGATGAAATTACCTTCAATTTTGTCTCCTTAGTAATATTTTGAGAGTGACCAAGTTTTCTTTGATTTATTTGAATGAAGTGTTCGATAGTACATTTGCGGCATCAGGATATATTGTCTGACATGAGCCTGAACTCAAAACTTTTCAATTAAATTTTAAGTATTTTTTTTCAGATAATTTTCATCAGTTTACGTTACTTAAAAATAATTAATATTTCATTGGCCATTCTTTATAGTGCTTATAAAATCAAACACCAACTATAGACCTTTTCATTCAACATAATATTTATATCATTCTTCACTTAACAATTGTGTTTTTTAAACATACGATATTTTGTGTACAATAAACGAACGCAAATAACACTTTTCTCATCGACATTAATGACCATTTACAGCTCTTTGCTCGATCATAACATGAAGGGCTATTAAGTTAACTGATGACTATGAATACAATTCATCGGACCCTCATTTTTTGATCAGCATTCAACATTACTGAGACACAAAAGCTTGCATTACACAATTGAAGAAGAAGGATTTTATCCATTCGATTTAATCACTCGGTTATTAATTTTACTAAGTTTGAGAATTTTCTAAGAAAGTAATATATAAAAAAAATTTGAAGAGTTGTAAGTAAAAAGTGTTTAGCTTGAAACATAGTATTCAGCGTTCAACTTCTGTGTAACTACATTTCTTTAATGACCAGGACTTTTCCAAGTGTTACACTGAAGAATAATTTATTGCATTATAAAACATTTATCTTTATAGTTGAAATACATATCGTATATGTATTTTTGAAGCATAACATATCTAAATTTAAAAACGTTTTAGTCATGGCCCGGACTTGAACTTGAACAATGATTAGGTTTAAGTTAGTAGAAGTCATTCTATTCCTACTCAACCAACTCTACATTTTAGGGTCTGCCTGTATGAATATCTCATGAACTACAGTAGATTCATGACTATTGCCTAGTCTGCGTGTGTTTGAGAGCAGTTACCAAATCCTACTATTTTCATTTGAATATTATCTTTTTAATTTGAGTCGTGTAGTGTAACACATCGAATTCACAATACACTTTTCTGCAATCGGTTAAAAGTTTTGCATGCAATTTTTCACAGGTGACGGAGGTGTGGAAAGGACTGGAATTTTTCGGCAAGGAAATAGCAAGACAGGCACGACTTGGATATTTCTCACACTGAGATAAAATTGCTCTATCAACAAATTATTCTTAGTAATTTCTATTTACTGTTCTTTTTGGATCTATATTTCAAAGCATTTCGTATGTTTTAATGTGTTATTTTTAATTACATACTTCTGCAAATAGTGTAACAGTTTGAATTTAAAGAAGGCAAACTTAGTTGCTTAATTTATTTATTGAAGATAATAATAAAAATGTGATATTCATGAAATGTTTCATTCCTATCAATAGTTTACTTACTCTACAAAATAATGCTCAATGCTTGCATTGGTTTATGTATAACCTAAGTTCAGAAACATACATTACATTAAAAAAATACCTCTTATACTCATATACCACCGTAATTGATGTATTTAATAAATAGTGATACATGCCTCGTAGCTGGAAGCAGCAACGAAACAATCGAGAGCTTGCAATTGTTTCGACTGCTCACTCTAGCATCGATATTAAATTGTTACTTTTCACTTAATAACAATCAAAGGCCTACTGAACAAAAATTGGAGACCATCTAAAACATAATATCATTATTATACACTTGCTCAGTTCTTTACGAGAGCGTATTCACAATCAATGGCTGTTGATACTCCGAAAGGTCAAGGAGCTTATCAGGAATCTAAGACTGATGGCCAGTTTAATAACTAATTTTTGTGCTGTATTTCTAGTAGTGTCAACATCCAAACATTATTGTGTGCACTCTATGATGACGTCTATGTGCATTCTATTCGTCTGGGTCACCATTCAATCAGTGGAGCATTTATTGTGTGGTCACGTTAATTTACAAATCCCATACCATGTACTGTACGGTCACGTCAACTTTCAAATACTATATCATGTACTATGAAGTCCCGTTAATTTTTAACTACTATACCATGTACTATGTGATCATGTGAATTTCCAAACTCTATACCGTATACTGTCTAGTCGCGTCAGTTTTCAAATACTATACTGTATTGTGGTCACCTTCCTATCTGGTCACTTCAGTTTTCAAACACTATTGCTCTGTAGGAAGACCTCGATGCCTAATGGCTCGTGGATATTTAGCTATGGAATATCGACCATTTTGAGGAATTTCATATCTAAATGCATTAGGGTCAGGCCGCTGTGGTGACCCTAGGGATACGAGAATGTTAGGAGAATCTAAGAATGGATGAGCAAACTTGGGCTCCGCTTCTGGAAACTCAGAAGCCGTCACCGCGTGTATGTTAGTCTTGAACTGGGCTTGTGCTGGAGATGAAGGAAGGGGTTGTAGAATGGGTCGAAACGGTTGATTTGAAATGCGAAATGAAGGGTTGAAAGGTTGAGGCTGCGTCTCATCAAAGGAAAACTTCGATACCTGATGTGCTTGAGAACCAAAAGTTGATGGTTGAAATCTGAAGGACATTTGGTCATTCTGGCTCCCTGAATTGAAGAAGCTTGGTTTTATGACCATAGGGCTATTGTAAGGGACAACCGATCCTCCAACTTGGCTTTCAGCATGTATGCCGGGGAGAAATTGAGGAACTGGCTGCAATGCTGGGTAGGGAATGTTGTATTGTTGGAAATTCTGATGAACGAACGGATAAAGACTAAATGTAGGGTTCAAATCTGGCTGACGTTCCTGTAGTGAATCTCTGAATTTATTCGCACTTTGAATTTGTCCTTGATTCGCAGTAGGATGACTGGATTGCTTCTGGTTTTGGAATCCATTATTCTGAAAAGCGGGTTGGGCAAAATGAGATAACAGAGCTGGTCCGCTGGAAGAAGTAGGATCAGTTTCCAATACGACAATTCCATGCTGCAACTGAGAGGCGAAATCATTGCCTGGAAATCCCGAGTTGGAGGTCTGTTTGAAATGGGCATTTGGAAGTGCGACTCCTGAAAGCCGTTGGCCGTGACCATCACCAAAATTGAAATTACTCGTTCCAAGGCCAAAAATAGGAATCAAAGGAGCTGCTGGATAAGCTGCAGGGGTTGGATTTTCAGATGCTTCTTGAATGCCACTCCTGAATCTGTTTGGGGCATGATAATCCACTGGAACTAGGGAAGGATACGACTGCATGATTGAATCGCCTTGGCTGGAGGTGATACCAACACCTTGCAATGCTGAGAGCATGTCAAGGCCTGTCTGGGAGAGGGCTGTTGGTGCCGTGGCTGACTTCAGGCGGGGATTTTCTTGAATAACTTGCTGTCCAAGATATTTTACGCCTGCCCAGGTTTCTTTAACCTATGGAGAAGATAAAATGACGATTCCATTTAAAATTTTTGAAGTTTCCTTACGTATTTTGACACATAAATGAAATAAAATGAAAATCAAATGAATCGTACGTCAGCTAGCGCACAGTTACGATTCAGGAACTTATGGAATATAAAAAAATCAAATGTTTGGGCCGAAGTACAAAATGAAAAAAACGTGAGAGCTGAATACATTAACTAATGACACCCAAAACCTTCCCAGTGCGCAAAATAATAAATAAGTAGAAATTTACTTTGCATGCACATATTGCTTACATAAATTCCCATCGCTCAGCAAAGTATCTCAGTTAATTAAGCGGAAATAATATTATTTCCTAATTACTTGTAAGTTTTTCTTTAATAAGAAATAAATACCTAAAACTTAAAAAGTGCAAGGAGAGAGAATAAAAAGATGTATTGTTCCAGTTCTAATTCAATGACTCAGCCTGACCCTCACCATGGGCAATATTTGGCTAGCTGAACCCTCACCCTGACCCTCACCGTAGGTAATATTTGGCTAGCTGAACCCTCACCCTGACCCTCACCGTAGGTAATACTTGGCTGGCTGAACCCTCACTCTGACCCTCACTGTAGGTAATATTTGGCTGGCTGAACCCTCACTCTGACCCTCACCGTAGGTAATATTTGGCTGGCTGAACCCTCACTCTGACCCTCACCGTAGGTAATATTTGGCTGGCTGGGAGAATGAAGCCCTTGCTGCCGGTGTCCCTGAGTTCGAGGGTGAAGGAGTACGGGACACCCAGGCTGCTCACCCAGTCGTCTGAGCCTCCAGCGGCGGGGTCTGCATGCAATAGAGATGTTGCGTGAAATAAACATGAATTTTTAACGAAAGTTAAAACTTTGATGTATAGATTAAAGGTTATGAATTCAAGTAGTATCGTAGAGATGGTGTGAAAGTAGTTTGCTCCCGTAGTTTGTGGGAGTATTTATATTTTAGTTGAAAAGAACTGTTGAGTGTTAATGATATACTCTAGAGCAAAAAAATTTGAAAATATCAACTGCTCGATTTGAATAGTATCTATCGATGGAAAGGGGAAGTTTTAACCCAGTTAAGCATGGCTTGCAGAGTCATTAAATTTTAAGATGCTTTATTATTCAAACAAAAAAACTGAAAACAATACAGCTCGGTGAAAACAACTGAAAATGCAATAATCCAACCAGGAATAAATTTAAAAGATGCCACGGCTCACTGTAATCTATGGTTTAATATTTCCTTAAACAGTTTCCTTTAGGGCCTCAAGGATGAGTGGATAGGAATATCATATTCGAAAGTAAGAAAATCGAGAACGTACATGTACTAAATAAATTATATCTGTAGAAGACCAATGAAATATTGATGCATAATTCAGTTGCTGCCAGTTTTCAGGCCTCCGTTGAGACGTGTTTACTCTGCAGTGTTGCTGACAAATCACTTCTTTTAATCCTTTGAAGGTCTATTTTCATTTTAAAAAACATTAAAGATGTTCTGTACGTGACATAAAAAGATACAGTTGAAGTTTGCAATCTTACGACATTATTACAGTTTGATTTTTCAGTGTCACTACATAGATACGCAGTTCAATTTAATGTACTGGTGGAGAGAACACACCACTCTGAGAGACGCAAGTGTAATGTGCAGGTGCAGAGAACACGACACTCCACTTTGAGGGACTCAAGTGTAATGTGCAGGTGCACTGAACACAACACACCACTCTGAGAGACGCAAGTGTAATGTGCAGGTGCAGAGAACACGACACTCCACTTTGAGGGACTCAAGTGTAATGTGCAGGTGCACTGAACACAACACACCACTCTGAGAGACTCAAGTGTAATGTCCAGGTGCACTGAACACAACACACCACTCTGAGAGACTCAAGTGTAATGTGCAGGTGCACTGAACACAACACACCACTCTGGGAGACTCAAGTGTAATGTATACGTACAAAAAACGCAACACAACACAACTCTGAAATACTTACAGAGAACTTCTGCTGCTCCGCCGACGACGTATTTTTGACCATTGACTGAGCGTATGGCGTTAGACATGCCTTCTCCCATGATCGCCTGCAATATTAAGGAAATAAATTCTATACTTATAAAGTTGTATTACTAAAATGACGTGCTTTTGGACATCATTTACCAAACAATCTAAAAGTATACGATTACGGAAAGCATACGAGACGGAAAAAGGTTAACTTTTTCTCAAACGTTGTTCAGAAGCAAAACTATCCTACTCTTGTTCGAGGAAATTTATTTCAAAGAAAACAACGCTGATGCATCGAGAAAGGATAAAGCAGTAGGTATATGGAAGCTTTTACTTTCATTCCATAAGTTTTTTTCGACCACGTTTTTTTTTTCTAGTTGTATAGTTATTTTATGCGAGTATTTACCAGTTTCTTAATCCAGTTGTACTTTAGATTGTTCTTCCCATAATCCATATTCATTATCGAATGAAAAAAGTAGTGATTTAAAAGAGTTCAACAAAGTAATAATGACTTGCTAAACTGATTCAACTGATTTTCACACCATATAGGCAGAGCCTTCATTACTTGAGATAAGATGACTAATCATATAAATAATTTTTTTACCTTGATAGTTGCGAAATTTTTATTTCAATGTTAAAAGAACTCATCACTTCTTCAACTCGTCATTTCTTAAACTCATGAACACTTCACAGGCACTTTTTGCATATTTGTCAACACTTTTCGGCAATTTTCTAAAGATTTATGATTCCAGAAGTGCTATAAGGTAACAAGCTTCTCCAATACATAAAGCTTGATTATCGATGAAAGATTACGAGTATCTTAGAATCATGTCTCATGATCATTTTCTCAACTTCGTCTAATTCTTTGTTATCATCTAATTTTAAATATTCCTGGACTCATGTACAGTGTTTTAATGCCAGTTAATTCACTCTGATTCAGAAGGGTTGAAGCGACATCTACAAGCTTCACTGGAAAAAAAACACTACATGCACCAGAGTGTCACATGTTTAAACAATTTACACATACAATGGTCAATGCACTCACCATTTGATCAGAGTCTGGGTGAATTTCATTATCGTAGCCCCAAGGATGCAGGATCATCTGGCCGTAGCTATGTACTGTCAAGTACGCCTGCACCAAGAGTAGTAGAAATCGTGTTAAAAATAATGTCAAGGCAGCGTGACGGAGGTCTATTGGTTGTGGTTGTTATTCTTGACGGGTTGTCTACTGATGGCTGGTCTCAGCCCTAAACGCAGGAGGATATACTCTTAAAGTTTACAATTTAAGGACGTTCGGTCCACGCTGGCAGATAATAAAGTTACTATTAAAGTTATTGGTAGAGAACTGAGATGTACACGAGCTGGAGTTATTTAGAGTGTGAAACTTGCATCAAATTTCATCACAGACTTGGACATGGAATAGAGGGATGGGGAGATACTAAATAGATAAACGCACCTGGGCTAACGCATCTGTATAAGACTTGGTTTTACAGAGACGCATATCCTCCCTCGATTTATTATTTATCATTAAAAATGTATATACAAAGGCTATTTTCTTTTACCTCCGATCTTGCTTCTAAGTAAACATGAAATACGCGAGAGCCAAATCTGATCCCTGGCGCTACCAACAATCCCCTCTGGGCTTCCGACCCACCTGAGGGTCGTAACCCATTACTTCGTTTTACTAAAAACAGTAGAAAATTCGATCGTAAAACGCACATTTTTGTCATGTTTTCCGGTAACTCAAAGACTAATTTGGTAAAATAAATGCAGGCAACAAGATGGAAGCTTTTTGATCTTGTTGCTTCCTTGAAACACGCTTTTAAATATACGGACCTTTTTGTAGCCACAAAAAAAGAGCATCAGAAGCTCTATCATCACGGGCCTCACAAGCTCTATCAACACTGGCTTCGATCTAATAAACTCACTGGACCCTCTACTTCAAAAGTATTATCACCAAAAAATTAATCAAAATTTGATCAACAGGCTTCTTGGGACATTCTCCCTGAAGAAAATTATGATTACAAGTTTATCAGAAACGACCCTGTTGTCTTCACCAGCATGGGCCTTGCTGCTCTGATCAACGCAAGCCTCACACACACATTCAGTTTTGCCTCACCTTGAGACGATCCTTGACAGACTCCACGGCTGTTCTTACAGCCTGAGACTCGGGCTCACTGAAGGCGGTGGGTCCTCTGTATATTTCAGAACAATGATTGCTGCTCGAACCTTTACCTGGAAATCAAGAAATATTTCAGACCCATGAAGTATATTTCATATAACACCACAGGGCATGCGTAACAAAGACATGCGTTATCATGATGTATGTATGTCACCAAGTGCAACATATTAATGTGATACAATTTCGGTTTCTCAAATATATATATATATATCATGATGGATTTCTCCACAGATGTTTCAACGTGTGTTCATGTTAACCAGAATGTTGAAACGACTTTTGCCGGAAAGGGAAAATATTTTAAATAGGTTAAACTAATACTTGTTGAGGTTCATATAGGGGAATTGAGACACAAAGGAGACATACTGTGCATTTTAAATTATTTGGCTTATTTATAAACAAAAGTAAATAAGAGAATGTAAATTATACAAGAAACATACGGAAGTGAAAGTATTTTATTATACATATGTTTCCTAGCAGAATAATATTCAGCAGATTATCGTATGGAAATTCATTTCATCACAAAATAACGGTAGGATGAAAGATCATCTGATCTTAAACATCTATAATTAAGTCATGGAAATTTACCTTCTCGTCGCAATCAAATAATGTGATGGAAAGTCACCTCCTCAACGAAGAATAATAATAATTAAAATAATAATAAAATAAAAGTAATATGATGGAAATTCATCTTCTCTTCATCAATAGTAAAACAACAATGAATTTCCCCTATACATAAATTGTTCTTAACGAATTCGAGATTTTTCTCCCTGTTAGTTTATATAAAATTAGTCCTGTTTATGTTGATATTTAATTCAGAAAAATTTCAAACTGATTTTCAGGGAGTGAAATGTTTCCAGCGATACCTTGAGTCACCTAACCATAGTTCACGATAGTCCCCAGCTGCAGCGACGGATTTCTCTGAAGCATTAGAGATAGCGTATGGCTTTCATGATCACGCTTCTGTAAACTTCAAAGGGGAAAATTTGAAATTCCAGAATAGACTTAGCGTTGATCAATACCAATACAGCCAGATCAAAGTTTAATAAATAAAACGTCGGCTGCTACTATTTATGAGCATATAAACAGCATCCACGTTCAGTGCATCCAAAAAAAGATTACTGGCTGTTCATCCGAACAAATTTCAATGCACAGATGTGTGCCTGCGTATTGAACCGTTCACTCTCGATACACCCTGATGACGTCTACTGTCTTTGCATCCATGCAGAGTGCACATCAGAGCATCAAGACGGTATGTACATCAGAGCATCAAGACAGCGTGCACATCAGAGCATCAAGACAGCGTGCACATCAGAGCATCCAGACGGCGTGCACATCAGAGCATCCAGGCAGCGTGCACATCAGAGCATTCAGACAGCGTGCACATCAGAGCATCCAGATAGCGTGCACATCAGAGCATCCAGACAGCGTGCACATCAGAGCATCCAGACAGCGTGCACATCAGAGCTCAGAGTTAACTCACCGCCGTGCTTGTATCCGAAGTTTCTGTTCAGATCCACTCCCCTGCACCATTGAGAGCCTGACCTTCGGTTTTTCCTCCACATTCGGTCCTGTGAAGAACGTTCAAAAAAATGTCAAATATTTAATATTTAACATCAATACACGAAATGAAATTCCATGTGAGTTTCATATCCAAGAATAGCTCACATTTTGATCTTTTTGTGAGCTGCTGCTTCATTTTAAAATTAAGTAAGAAGAAACAGTTAAGCCTCAGAACAACTTTGCGCGCCTAATAATTTTGATCCTTTTCATCCCCATTCCAATGAAAAAACTAAACAATATTATTCAGAAGAGCACTGTTGAAAAAATTTCTTCTCAGTTGATTCCGTGTTAGACTCAAAAGAGAAAAAGGCTTGTCGTTGAAACGTCATTGAAGTGAAATAAGATACTATAGAAGACTATAAATAAACAGAACGATAGTAAGAGAATATGTGTTGTGTATCCTAAAAATATGAGAGAATCCGAGAAGTTAATATTTTTAAAACACATTCATTAGAAAACCCTCTTTTTCAGCCTAGTGCGTCTATGAAGGCCTTGCCTAAATAAATCCTGGTCATGCATATTCAGATCAAAATGAACGAAATTATAGCTTTCTTTTCCGATCGATGAGTTAAAAAATGAAACCCGGATTTACCGTGTGGTCACACGCAGTTTGATGACGAAGTAATTATTGATGACCATATTACTAATTATAATAATTATACTGTCGTTATAGTAAAATGTCGTAAAATTTTTTCAAGTATTACTTAAATTTAATACGTACTCGCTTCATCTTTCAAAATTGAATATGCTGCAAATAGTACTCCATCACTTCTCATAAGAAAGAAGTAATTAATAAAAGTCATTATGGTCCCACGATCTTAATATTTTATTGATTTAAACTGTGTGGATTGTGACATTCAAATTTACTTTCGTAAGATTGTCTTTCTAATTGGCTTACTTTCTTCCATGTGTGCACGTAACCGTCAGGGTTGAGCACGGGAACCAGCTGCCACTCGGCACCCAGCAACAGGTCCGTGTTCTCTACCAGCTGAGTGGCGGCGTACATCAGGAATGCAGGAGATATCCACTCCCGAGCGTGGATACCTGCGTGAAAACGACACGACAATGAGTGGTTACATTCATGGATATAGTGCAAGTAACTCAATCATGTAATCTTGGCCTCGATAGGTAGGTACCCATACCTTGTGAAAAAACATGTTAGTTGATCTTAAGATCCAGGAAACCTTGAAAAATTATCAGTTACTTTTGTACACCTAGCAGTAAACTCTGGTAGTTTCTGGAAGTATAGATTTCTTGACAAAAAAACTGGTAGGTAATCTTTTCGCCCGCGGAAATTTGATTAGAGCGTTTGTAAGTCGGCAATGGAAGTTCGGTTAGGACAGTAAACGGCGTAGAGAATAAAACTGACTGTTAGTAATACATATTTAGAGAGAAAATGTTTGCTGAAAAGATGAAGACCATCACTGAGTGTTTCGTGTGACACGCACGAAAATATTTTTTTGAAAAATTAATTCAAGCTCAAATTTTGACTATCCTGCTCACTTAAATCAGAATATCATACACCTACATTCAGAGACATTACTACCACTTATGTAATTTGTAGTTCAGTACTATAAGTAAAAATGAACATTTCCCCAGCTCCAGTAAATACTGGAGCTGAATTACCTACGCGTCAGAAACTTCAGCCGCTAGTGCTTCAGAAGTTTCAATTCTTGCTCATAGAATTTTTTTATGTCAGTATCTCTAATGAAACAAAAGTTCACGTCTGTGTATTTGAATGCGTACATTATATGAATGAGGTCGTCCTTCAAATTGACTTAGAACTGATCTGTAATTAGGATGAGGTCACAACAATAATCTTCGTTTTCATACAGTGGAAAATTTACGTAAGCAAAAGATGCCAAGTTTTAATCTAGAACTCTGAAAACAAACATTTATTGTGAATCTGAACCTAATGCAAAAACTATAAGGAAGGAAAATAGTCAAAAGTACATTCGTGTGGGCTTGCATATCGGAATGCATTTTTTTTAACACAGAAAATAAGTTTATGAACTCTACAAATAAACGAAGTAAATAAAAGTGTACAACTCACATGTTAAAATGTAAGGTGAGTCCCGTGTTGAGAAGTTGTAGTATTTGGAACAAATAAATTATTTTCTTTTCATCATTACTAATGAATAATTGAAATAGTAGTTAACATGTCAGTGTTAGATCAGTAAATGGTTCTAAGGGGAACTTGAGTCAAATTAATGCTCATCAGATAACTTATCCTAACAACCATATGATTAGCCCTGGAAATTTACGTTATTTAAGGTACTCTAAAAATATTGGTACAAATATCGTTGTGGTTAATTTAAAATGAATTTTATCTCTGCTGGAGAAGTGAATCAACAGATGACAGAAATAACTTTCATGATTCTTTCACTGCAGAAACAGCAACACTCACCTCCATCTATGAAAATTACGGGCTTGTTTGACGCCGCTCGTAGAGTTGCTTCTGTGTCTTGGTCCTTCGTATCGAGGAACTGGTTTGAAGAGAGCAAAGCATTTCTGGAGCTCAGGATTTTGCCAAGTTTAGAGACGAGATCAGACTTGCTACCTGTGCTGTCTGATGCTATTCCAACTACTCCTGGAATCTGGACAATTTGAGGAGCGATTCTTTGTACAACTTCGTCGGTCAAGGCGACGCCTTTCGGGACGGTCCTCATGATGATGCGAACTGAGTCCGAGATGGAGTCTATCATCGTTTTGTTATCTGCGTATTCGCTTGGAATGATCGAAGTGACAATGAACAAAATCTCTGCTTCCTCATTGATGCCAGTTATTCCAGCATCAGTTTCATTTTCTGATTCAGTTTCCTCCACGTCTAGAGATTTGGCGATACGATTGGAGCCGATATCGATGTCCCCAATTTCTTTTAAGTGGCTAAGAATTTTACTTGCTCGATCATCCTGGTCATAATTCATAATTTTTTGAAGAACTTTGTATGTTATCTGTATCTCAGGAGGCTCATTGGGGAAGTCAATCAGTGCATAATCATCATCCTGATTCTGGGTAATATTAATTATTTTATTCAAAGTAGAGTACGTGTCACTCACCACTCCAGACGAAGGTTCATTTTCATTGACAACATCATAGGGCATATTATAAATCATGTGTTCCAAAAACCCAGGGGGTGGCGCATCTTCGCTTCTTCTTGTGCCACTGACTTTTTCAGATAACTTTTGCGGCTTTTCGTCCTGCAATTCATGTTCCGTTTCTAGAACTTTGTCTTCAGCCTGGCTGTCACTCCATCTAATTATTCTTTCCAGAGCCTTGAGAGTTGCATCGACGGCTGGGTAAGATTGTTCTGGTTCGTTTGAAACCTGTCTACTCTGTCTAGCCAGTTTTTGGGTAGAGCCTGGGCCGAGAGTTAGGGTCAGCATGTGGATGCTGCGGCCTTCTACACTCATGCCGATCTCGCTTCTGGTCACCATTTGTGGATGAAGGTTTGCAAACTCTATGATGAACTCCTCGATCTGAAAACGAAAGAGACGATGGAGGAATTCTTAGACTTAAATGTTTAAATTATTTTTCAACAAACATCTGTGAATCTTTGGCTGATCACAGACTATCAGTCGCTCAAAAACTTGAGTTAAATTTACTTTCAATTATAACCAATATCATATTCTTGAAGGAATAACAGCTGCACTGATAATCAAAAAGTGATTTGATGGTTCATTTTTACTAGAGAAATTAAAGTACTTTCAATTAAAGGTGGATATCGTTCGTAAAATATTGTTTTGCTTCTAGTGTGATTCAAAATACACACTTCATTTTCAATTCTTATTATAAAAGAATGAAAATTAAATTTGAAAATGCATGTTGCTCAGTGCGATAAGATGAGCTGTAAGACTCATTTCATAATTGCGTTCATCATTGGTTCATTGAAGCACCGTTTTGCTCCAGAACAATGTGAGTTCACAAGTTTTTTTAGGTCGCTCGTCAGAATTGGATGGCATGACTCTCAGTTCTGTGTATGACATCAAAAGATTTACTGTCTTCTTCTTAAAATAAATCTAAAAGTGTTGTCAGAACACAAGTTATCGTCACAGAAATGATAAGGAACATATAAAAAGAAAACTTCATTTACTGTGTTCGTATAATTTATACAGAAATGCGTTTTTACTTTGAAAATAATCTTTATACATTCCAGGTTACACAAAAGTTTTGAACTCCACATACGGTTTCATAATAAAAAATGTTTTTAATATTTATTTAAAGAACAGTGCAATAATGTCAGCATGCTTTTAATTTTTTATTTAAAATCCAAAGTTAAAAACTTGAATGACAAAATACTCGGAAAAGAGTAAGTACTATTCCTTATTTATAGCAGTGGCATTCGTTGATGTCATCCTTAACTCTATTGCACCGTTCAATTTTTTTATGCTGTACACCGAATTTTATTTTTACGAAAAAGCTACGTTTCAAAGAGTGCACCAGATTTTCAATGCATTTTTTATGTCGTTTATAAAATAGTGAGTTGACATCAGAATGCTCGTAAATCCGTAACAAGTCTCCTTACAAAAATAATTGAATCATATGCATAGAGCAGGATTACCGGCCATATCCATGATTTTCTACTGTTTTATGAGAATAACTTCTCACTTACGTCGTTCAAAGCTGAAGAGTATTACTGAAGTGTTAAAACGATATGAAACTAATGTGCACAATATCTGTGATTACTTTAAATCTTAATACTGGACACGACATATACGTAACATCTTCATACGAGAATAAAAATACGGAAAAATTAAAACTTATAAAAATACCATTTCATTTTAAAATTGAACTACTACTAAGATTCACTGTTCAACGGCAATATTATCAATTGTTTGTACTGCTATGGTTGATGCTGATTGACCGAATAGGAACGAATGCGTCACTAGAAACTCCCTCTCTGGACGTGAGAGGAGAGATGAGCAGGAGCTTCGTATACAGGTTACGGGAACCTTTAACTTAATTAGAACTCTACCCACACTTCTACTATTACCGTGCACTGTCTGTACAAGAACAATATTTTACGTAACTGTGGTCTTTATACTGCCTCTATATAAATATTTGTCATTTTTTGTTCATGAGGAAATAGGTATGGAGAGAAGAAACGTTTGCGTTGGGGATAGCGGTTCACAGGTCTCTGTGTACGACCTTCATGAATAAAGCATGTTAAAATTTTCCTATCAGATTCTTATTTTTACGTAGCACATGCATAACGAAGATCTCTTAAAATACGGCTTTTGGGGTGCAATTTAGGAAGAACACAAAATTTAGAGCCTATTCTTCTTTTTATGATTACATACCTGAAATGACCTCGCTAGTAATTCAGATCTTTATTTAGGTGATGGGTCTGTACTACTGACATACTTATGTCTCAGTTTGCTGGTCTATTAAGACACAAGCAGTTCACTCTGTATGACATGCAATTTATCTTCTACAATGCATGCAATATGCTTTATGCAGCACGCAGTTTACCCTACATGACACAATTAGTTCACCCTTTACGACTCGAGCAGTGTACCTTGTTCGACCCGGACAATCTACCCTGTAAGACTCGGGAAGTTTATCCTGTACGACTCGGGCAATGCTCCCTGTGAGACTCAGGCAGTCTATCCTGTACGACTCGGGCAATGCTCCCTGTGAGACTCGGGCAGTCTATCCTGTACGACTCGGGCAATGCTCCCTGTGAGACTCGGGCAGTCTATCCTGTACGACTCGGGCAATGCACCCTGTGCCACTCAGACAGTTTGGTTTGTCTGTGCCTCTTAGAGACAAACCGGTTCTCGCGGCTTGGGATGCCAGAAGTTCAAGGATATAAATATAAACTTTTTACAATTAACCTCCAATTGGCAGTCAAGGTTGCAATTACAACGATTTAAATATGTTCTTTAGAAGCTTAATCAAGTATAAATCTTGATCTCTGCGTTATTTTCGATTCAACAGTCGAATTTGAATCGTTTAATGAGAAATGTATTTTCAGATAAGTGGTCTTGTTTATAAAAAAAATATTTTATTCTAATGGGTCTTCTTCATATAACTTTATAACTCCGTTCGACCAACGTAAAAAACGTAACTGAATACTAAATTTAACCCAGTATGTGTAATCATAAGTATCATATGATATGATCATCATTACAATCTTAGTGTTTGTATCTATAAATGTACGTATTTATATATGAGGGCTTGATATCACGTACTGAGGGAAAATAGGATAAAATTCGCTTTTTGGAATTGAGGAGCTTAAAAATTTAATTTTCCTAGGAATATTGACGTTTCAGCAACACAATTTTTTCTACATTTGCGCTACGTGTATATTAAGCTTAGCATTGTGGTAATAAAAGGCGTCGGATTATATTATATACGTAATTTTTTTCGTCATTAGCTTTCTTTCCCTTCAATACAGAAACTCCTTCAGAAAAGTGTCGTCGACTGGCAAATGAAAGAAAAAGAAGACAAAGAAAAAGCTTATTTCAACAACAAAATGCAATCCGAGAAGAATGCAGTGCCCATAAATTGTTTCATGTCCGTACTACCAGTAATTGAATAAAGTCAGTAAAATGGGAATAAGTTTAGTGTTCTATTGGCCAGGCAGGTGTGCAAGATGACAGTGTAAAGCTCGTGTCAGGGTTCCAGACTGTCTAACTAAACACAATACATTCACGAAATTAGCACATACATCGCAAGGTGCGTAAAGCTCATACGTAGTCAATAGCTAGACACGATATCATAAAACTGGAGAACCTCTTCTTAGGTACGTCATTGTTTATCTCGAACAGCAGAATCCCTTCTGATTTAGGAAGAAAATGCCAACGTAGAATGATCTTATTTTAAGAAATGAACAAATATTTCTATCCCTTTACCTCCTCACCTGCTCGTAAGTCATGTAGCTGTCGAAGGTGACCGCTCCTTTAGGCAGCTCTGCCCTGAAGACGCCGTCTTCTGATTCTGTGATCAGCCTGTGAATGCATGCAGGCATTTTGTCACTGCAACGCTTAAGAAGCCTAAGTATTCTCTACAACTGTAGAGAGATTTAAATTTTATTTGACTGCGTTAAACCTAATTCTATTGCATTACTTGCGTTAGAATATATTGGTCTTAGCTTCAGGACACAGAATACTGAATTTCTTCAGTATTTGAATATGTAATGATATTTTCGTTTCGTTTGACCAATTATTTTTTTAATTTGTTCCAATATTAAGCAGATTTTTGGTTCATTTAAATTCTTTGAGATGTCTGTGTTTTGTTTGAACACCTTAATATGTGTATTTAATCATGATCATAGAGGCTCTGAAAGTGATTTCATTTTTTTTTCTGTTTAATCATAAACAAAGTTAATTCAGCTAAATGAATTAAGTAGTGTCTCGTTGTGGTAAGAACAAGAAAGGAGGGAGTGACATCCTACATGAGCAAGCCATGACAAGCAACAAAACTGTCCCATGCCCACGCAGTGACAATCTAAAAAGTTAAGGAGTTCATTAGAAATGATTCAGTTGCATAAATTCTGGCAGCTGTTTGTACAGAAGTAAAATCAAAGGAATGTTTTCGGAGGATTATTGGGATTACACTCGTAGGATGGCCCTTAAAGTCGACTTCATCCGTCTAATTTTTTCAGCAATACATATTTTTCAAGAACATTTTTGCAAGCATATTTACATGTTTCATTTCGTAAACGAATGTTACAAAAAACGTCATCAGGAGGTACCTAAATTACAAAATAAAAGCCACGGAAGGACCGGCTTGATTCCTCATTCTGACCCCTGATAACTGACGAGCACAAAGCTTCTAAGAAATTTCAGAAACTTGTTAACAAATGGAGGCAGAAAATTGCAATACAGTTCATTATGATATAAAGTTATATTATACATAAAGTTACAATATTAAAATAGATTCGTACATAGCAAGCTTACTGCCAACACTTGTTACAATCAATGAAAAATTTCTAGATCCAGGCACCTGATTAATTTCTTCACTTTAGATAATAGCTGCAGAATGTAAGAAGTTGTTTCGTTTTCGGGATGTCTATGCAGAGACACACCATATATCGAAGAACAAGATGAGAATATTTTATCCAAAATATTATGCAGTTTCAGAATAAATAATATGCAAAGTGCTCTACGAACAACAGACCTTTAAAGAAGAAAGCACGGAAAAAATCAAGAAGTTCATATTTGCTGACTCTCCTACAGATCATCTTGTAATTCATTGGGCCAACCACAAGAAAATATTGTGTACGAGCGTGATAAATCACGCGGTAAATTTGAAAGTATCAGAAATTGCCTTTTACGAACAGTTTTTGAGGTAACTTTTAAAATTTCAAGATTGAAAAATTTTGTGGGAAATTTTAAATCATTCAAAAATGAAATACATATCAGAAATTTTTGAGAGATTAAAAAATTAATGGTTTTTAAAATTGTAAAAAAGTGTAAACAATGCTAGGCTTTGTAGAAAAGTTTGAAGGTCTAAAATGAACTTACGTGCCAAGGTCAATTTGTATATCCTGGACAGTGAAACCTCGAGATTCTAAACTGGCGAGGACATCAGCACGACTGTCAGCGTCAGGAGATATTGCGATCTGGAAAAAATCTGAAAACGAAGTGCATTCAGTCGTAAAATAAAAGATTATAACATTGTTAGAATGTATCATTGCGATCAGGACTGGAACTCTGAGTTAAGTAAATGTAACCTGAATATCTAGAAAAATTGAAAACAAGAACTAGTGTATAAGGCTGAAATAATAATAAAAAATTATAATTCATACAATTTCGAATGATTATTTCTGGGAATATTTACTAGCGTTCATGAACGACAATTAGAACTGTTTATTGCACGCGACGTCATTCTCAACACAGAACACTTCTCAATCGTCTAAAACAGCATTTTCAAATGCCTAACTTTCTTATTAAATCTTTCTTTGAAAAATAAAATCAGACTAAAAGTTCAGTTTTGTAAATATGAATTCGAGAATGTTCTGCAGTTTAAGAAGCAAAAAAGTTAAGTCTAACATTAAGTTGAGAGGTAGGTCACTGTTATATTCAGAAAATTGACCGGAAATAGCAAAGATGGATTTTTTGACAAGAAATTCCCCCCAGCATAAGAATTTGTGAATTGAAAACAAACTTTTTAGAAAAGAGAGAAAAACTTCCTACATGCGTGCGTACAAAGTCAATATTGCCAAGAATTTGAAACAAGCTAGTCAACATTAGCAAAATAAAGTACAATCCAAACATTTTCTTAATATTTGGAATATTTTGACTAAATGAAAAGCTAATTGAGATATTTGTTTGTATATAAATAATAATAACTACTACAAACTCACAATAATATTATTCACGAAGGGACAAGATAAGATTATAATTAATCATCATAATAATAATGATGTATCAATTATAAGACATTAATAATACCCACAATAATAAAATTAATAACAGGAGAACATTCATAACAAGTACAGTAATTGTATATACAACAATAATAATCATGAACATGGTTATAATAAAAAGGTTTCATGACTCGTCACAAACTCACTCAGGAGCTGATTCTCGTGTAGGACTCGGACTCTAGGATTCTCCTCCAGCTGCACCAGCATGTCGACGTCTTCATTGTCGTTATTTTCCTGAACAATTACAAAACTTAATGCACACAAGTTGCTAAAATACGTGAAATCAACCAATTAGTTCTTGACAAAGTGTCCTTGCGCTGATATCATATTTTTTCAGACTTAATACGTCATTAGTTTTATTTTACATTCGTGTTTTGCTTACAAAAGTCTTTAAGATGTTCAAATTTTATTTCGCTTGTTGAAACATCACCACGTCGCTTTATACTACGGACATTGCACAAAATATATTTGGTCTCGTTCTGGTATTCATTTGAAACTAAACAGAGGTTGAAAATTTTTGATAAAAGTACAAGTTCAGACGGGAAACTGAATTAGAGCGTGAAAGAACCGAAATTGAGCAGTTTTAAGCATCTTCTCCAATTAATTATTATTATTAATTATCACTTAATGTAATTATTATTTGGAATAAGAAACTCATAATACATTTTTATTTTTCATCCTTGCTCATAAAATCCCAGGCTTGGGAACAGTAAACACCTCCTGCATCATGAGCCTCTATCTCTTTGTTAATTTTTGTTAACAACTAATGCGGTAGCCGAGTTTTTTTATGACAAATTCAAGACGTCGAGTAACATCCTGTTTGCTATCAACTGAAATGAATTATTCTTTTGGCTCGGCTGCCAAATAAAAATATATTAGAAATATATTCTGATACTATCTTCAAGATATTGAAGAAGGAAGTTCGAATTTTGATGGTTGATTTGTAATTAATTCCATCGGTAATTATGGCTGATTTCAATTAATGTCGACGATATCGTACTCCATAGCAGCTTCCGTCTAAAGTCATGTAGAGTAGTCCATAAGCTTTGTTACCGGGAACTGCTGAATATTACGTACATACGTAGTCTGCAGGGTAATTAAATTTTCATCAGTCAGCTAAAAACCTTTCGTACTGTTGACAAGTTCACTCTTTTTATTGAATCCAAAACTAAAAATGTTTTCGAAAATATTTTAGCCCCTATCACAATACGAGACAATGTTTTTTATGAGTTTCAGGTTTTAGTTTTTAAGCAAATGAAAAAAATATTGAATTTACCATACGATAATAAATATTTATATGTAACAAATTTCAAGTACTCATAGATCAATAACAATTTTAGTATCGGTTTGTTTTACCCTTTATAGTGCAAACTTTGAATTTAAATGCAACCCATGCTAACTCTTTAATTGTGCTGTGCAAGATGTACGTCAAAGAACATTGGAATAAATTACCGTACTCCAAGATGAAGCGTACCAGAGCATCAATGTTGAAATTATCGGATTGCAAGCATTTTAGCCTTTTTCTCACTTTCAACAATCATAGATAATACGGATGTGCTCATTTATTTTATATGAGGAAACATTCTAAATATATTTTAAGCAATTAATGTAGGTTATATCAGTTGTGTTCTGTAAAAAGTTCTTTGTTTTAGGTTCCCAGCTTCACAGTGACAGAAAGCAGGATGAATATGTATATCTGTTTTGTCCGGTAAGTTTTCTTGCATATCTATATAATGATGTACTAATGCAGGAAACGTTCAAGTAATCTGTCTTTATTAAAAGTCAAAAACACATTCTAACAACTATTTAAAATTCATTTCTAGAGTAGGGATACCTTGATTTGTGGTGAGTTGTTTGAATTTTTCAAAAATATTCTTGAAGCCAATAAACAAGAGAATGCAGGTGTGCAGATACATCCTAGGAATGACAGTTCTTCGCAGCATGTGTCCTGTATGCCATAACAACTGCATGAAACTTTAATGCGGCAAAATTGGCCTGCTAAGAGCGTAATGAATACAAGCACAAACTGTTACATTCCATCATTTTAGTCTTCTTACCGTCATTTATAATCTTCTGGAGCTGGAGCAAAGCTACTCACGTCTGTGCCGGACTGATCTCTCAGTGCAGAGCTTAGACGAGACCCAAAGCCTTCCACTTTGTAGACTCGCCAGCTGATGGAAGAGATGTTTTGAGATCATATTATTCACCATCAAAAAAATTAAAGATATATGACCCTAGAATTATAAACTACTTAACTGAAAATATATTCATTTGAGAATTCTAAAATTCCTGGAAAATTTTTTAATGATTTTTTATTCGCAAAATAAAATAAGTATCATATAAACTTTATAATATCGAAATGAACAGTCATTTTATAGATTTTCCTCGAAAAAAAATTTAATCATTTCAGAAAATACAATCTACTTTCATATATTTCAAAAAGATAGTTATTTTAAGCTTGATTTTATTTTCTTGAAGGAAGCTACTTGGAAATTTAGTATGCAAATAAATCTTCGTTGTGAATCACTAATTTCAATACCTTACCTTGAATAGTCCACTTTTTCCGTCGAAACATAGTCTGGTTCCCCGACTGTATTGTCCTCTGGTTGTGCAACGATTCCTGAATTTTCAAAATCATCTTCAGCTTGCAACAAAAGTTTCACATCTTTTTGGCCTTCATTTTCTATTTCAACCAATGAATGAGACGAATCTGTTGGCTCAGCAATTTCAGATTCCTCAATTTGAGTTTGATTTTTATCAAATCTGTCAAGTGATGGGCGTTCAGTATTTGAAGCTTTATCTTTTACACTCGTATGTTCGACTATTTCCTCAGTTGCCATCTGAGATGGAGTCGTCTGCGCTATAATTTCGGACTCTTCAATATTCGGCGACGACGCTCTATTCCTTTCTTCTTCTACGGCTGGCTTACTCATTTGAACCTCCGTATTCGTTGACCCATCCGATTCATCTTTTTCTTCAGCTACATTTTCGTTGAGATTTGCTATAACGGAATCTTCTGTGCTCTGTGACTGAGATTCAATAATTCCATTATCTGGAGAAGCTTGGGCACTAGATTCTTCAGTTTTTGTGTCTCCGGGACCCTCCGTGTCACTCTGAGCGACTGCGCTCAGAGTTGTTTGCTCAAGCCCATCTTGGGCGATCGTTGAACTTAAGGCAAGCAAAAGTATTGCCAAGAAAACCCCGTTGTGCGACCCCCAACCCATGTTTTATGGTTGACGCGTGGGTGTCACCGCTATGGAGAGTTCGTCAGTCCAATACGAGCTCTTCAATTGTAGACTTGCAGAGAAGACTGATTATAAAAGAAAATAGTCATTATTAAAACACACTGAGAGATATTTAACTTCTAATATGTTCCAGAACTCCAACAGACTTTTATGGTTAATTGAATGTTTTTTAAAAAAGTAACAATTCATCTAGAAATTATATTTTAAGATAGTTGTATAAAACCACACCCATGATTCAGTTCATGATTTGAGTTTGATTCTTCCCGTCACGAACAATAATTGTGTATTCTTCTAACAAAGATATATTCATGAGAAGTATTAGGTTCGTATATTGAACATTGCTATGAATTTAATTAAGCAATGTATTCGAACAGATCAGAAAAAAATGATAGCTGGAAGTAGGAAAATTATCAACCTCTTCCCATACATTGCTCATCAATTGTAGTAGCAAAATTAAACTTTCTTCATTTTTACTGGGCACAAAAAGATTCGTAATGTACATATGCTAAATGACATTCATTGAATGTCGTCGTAATCCCGTATCAAGGTTCATGCTCAAAGAAAACTCGTTTTATATAGTGATTTTCCAGCGCTCATGTTATAAATTCGAAGACACATCTAACAAATCTGGCCTGTATCAACGTGATGTTTGACAAATAGAGCTCTTATACCGTATTCAATTTTATCCCTTAATTCCCTAGCCTTGAGATTATGTTTGCAGAGCAATGCCTCTGTATCATATACAACCAAATTAATCAGTAAGGCAAGGTATTCTGCCACAGGGCCCAAATATAGCACAATTATAATATGGTATGTAGGTCTCCATTTGGTCTGCAACTGAACAATGACCTTCGTCTTAATCTGTTGTGATAATAGACTGACTTGCAGAGTGTGGTGATTTTAGGTGTCTGATTGCGGTTGCACGTCTATGATGCGCGATTGCGGTTGCACGTCTATGATGCGCGATTGAGGTTGTACGTCTTTGGTGCGCAATTGCGGTTGCACGTCTATGATGCGCGATTGCAGTTGTACGTCTATGATGCGCGATTGCTATGGATGTCAACGGCTCACGATTGCGATGCGACGTTTTAGGATCTACTTCTAACGATTAATTACCAGTGTATGCATATTAACGTTGCATGATTCAACACTAGGGTTTAGGTATTTTTGATGCACATGTTTGAGCAACAACGTGTATATGTGCTCTTAAAGCTGGGTTTCAAAACCCAGAATTTAAGCATCGTTTTTATACGTTGTAAAAAAATGTTGAGGCGTAGTAAAATTTATTAACTGTGTACGAGTACGTTTTTTATTTAGATTAGTCGGTAAAAATTGTGATATGTTATTAGGGAATGAACTCTAGTTGCATTCATAAGAGAACTACCACATCTAGTTATTTCTACACATGAACTGAAATGGGTTAAAAAACATAAAAACGTACTCAAACGATAATATAACATTATTATACTAATATTTACTGTATATAATTTAGATTAAAATTTTCCTTGGAGCTTATTTACTTCAGACACCTCTGAGTATTCCTGTGGTGAGATGCTGTGCCCCAGAACAGGCTTGTTCGACAGGCCCGGCACTCGCTAAAACTGGTTCATGCGTCCACGAAAGACTTCTCTTATTACATCTGCCACTGAGAGCTTTCTAAAAGAAAGCTCGAGGCACTCGCCTGCTTACTGAATGATAACAATTACTGGACGTTCATCTAACCTACTAACTTTCCACACAGTTGAAATCCATGATTTACTCAAGATAAATTCTACAACAAGAACCTCATTCAAAATATTCTTCTGGCACAATTAGGTGTAGCTTGGAATTTACGTTCTCAAGAGTGACACGCAGGATGCCATACGCAAATGTAGTGACAGAAAATTTTACTATAAGGGCACTATTCTTAATTACGGGATTAACTATTGCAATTTATGCGTTACTCTAATTCCCAATCTATTCTGAAATTAAGAGTAATTCCCTAAAAAGATGCTGCATTACTTTCGTTTTTAACTGATTTTTAATCAAGGAACATTTTAATCGAGAGATGTCGTATTAAATCTACATAACTCAAATGTAGATTCTCGTTAAAAGCCATTAACCGTGGTAACTCGTACACATGTGGATGACATGTGGCTGACACATGTTGTGAGTTCATGTAGATTATATAGTAAAAGATTAAATTCTTTGGGGCACATGCAACACTTCGATTCATGTCTGTTGGATGCAGATATTATAGCTTTCAGTATACAACTAAATTTTAGCTCTAGAAAAATGATGTTCGCAAGAACTATTTTAGAACTAAATCATTATATAATCGCTACCGCTAATTCATTAGTGACTTGAATTTAAATCTCTGTTCAAGTAAAGAAGTCTTATTCGTTGTACAAATGAAATGAAAACCTCAAAAAATTACTTCCAAATAGTAATGATATGTAGGCAAAAAAGAACTGAAATATTTACGGCTAGGAAAGTCGGAGATGAGATGGAACTCTTTCACGACTCAAGCGCTTAAGAGTTATTATAAGGCAAGCAAAAAATTGGCTCGGTGAATTAGGGTTGGAGATAAAGATGGAGTTTGTGAGGAAGATCAAAATTACTCAAACATGTATTGAAGTTGAACTTCATACTGAAATGAAAATAATCAAAAATCATTTTTTCGAAATCCTAATTTTTTGGGAATTGAGATTTGAAGACTGAAGAAATGCTACCACTTTAGCAGTATAGACTCAAGAATATCACTGTACACATAAAGAATTGTGTGAAAACAAAATTGAACATTGCAAAATGTTAAAACCAACTTATTCGTCTTAATAGCATAAAAGACAATAAACAACATTCACATTTCATTGATATCTATAAGGAAAGTTCATTTCAGTGACCGCTCGTTAACCAGCATTGACTGTTCCCAAATTCTTCTAACGTGCCTACATTTATTGATGACAGCACTAGCTTCAAGGACATAATGATGACCTTCCACTACCACCGGAGGAATTCTAGAACACTTAATTCCTTACCTTGCGGCTTCCAGATCCGGACTGTGGAGCTACGTTGGTTGTTCAAATGTGCAGAATTCTTGAGCAAGTATTCTCTGTTCAGTTAGTTCTGTATTTATTTTTTATCACATGCTCACTGATTTTTTTATGTTTGTTAAATTTCAAGTTTGATTGCATCGAGTTTCGGTACATATAGATTTTTTATTTTGAAATGTTTGCTGTTAAGAACATTGTCTTTTACAGTGGGTTTTTTTATCTTACACGGGAGATTCTCGAAGAATCGATTAATTGGCACAATGTTTAAGACTAGTACGAAAATAATCCGATTTGAGATATAGAGTAATTTAATCATTAGTAAATCATCGAACACCTGATCGACGATATTTACCTCAGAATCTTACAAGACATTTATATGTTTGCATCATTTTCATCCATTCAGTTAAAACAAACATGCTATGTACTGTAGGTAAAATCAAAAAATGATATTTTACACAACTTTTACGTTACATAGATTCGATCATGCAACTTCTGATGAGTCCACGGAAATTCTGACGAGATGGCAACACTGGATCCAGAACTCCAGTGCTCATGACCGGGAGCAAATGCAACAAAAACAGAAGGGCTTTGACCTCCCGGGGCCGGTAAACGGCAAGGTGATGAATATCTGCAACTCCATACATGTCTTCCGTAGGAGAATAGGAATAATTGTAAACTATGTAAACTCTTGTATGCATACACAGGAGTTTACATGATGAACAGTTATTTGCATCTTCCTACGCACATTTACACAGTTACATTTACATAGTTCACAAGGGTTCCCCTGTTCAACGCCGCATCATCAAAACTGTTTGAACAGGAATCACATAAATCTGGACAGAAAAATGTACTGACAGATATATAATCTGAAAATTTTGCTTAAAAATAATAATCTTTCATGGTTTAATGGTTCTGAATGATCGTTTCTGAACACCTTTTTTTCCTAAATCTTTCATCATAACGAGGTCGAAAATGTGGAATGTAATGAGCATTCTAAGTACAATGCAATTTTCATAACTCTACATGTCGTTAATATGTAAATGAATTTTATGTTCGTATGTGTATATGTACTAGATTTTATACAAGGTATATATGCAGGATTAAAATTTAGAAGCTAGTACAAGAATAAATTTAAGATCACCGTGTTTTTAGCATTGCACTTCTGTGAAAGTCAATGTTTACGTACACCTCCTCTCAGCGTCGATAAGTATGATTATATATTAACACGTTTGTTGCGATGCGACCCACCGGTGGGTCACTTAGGTTAGGTTCTGTAATTTGCATCGTGGGTCGCATCGCAACAAACGTGTTAATATATATCTTTACTTTAAATCTTTTACTTTAAATCTTTACTTTGTACACATAATTATGTGTACAAAGTAAAGATTTGCACCGGCTAGGCAATCGCAACAAACGTGTTAAAGGTGTTGCGTGCTGGGGACATGTGTACACCCAATTGTTTGATGTATAATCTAACTACGATTACTCTGAAATAGTACCAAATGTTACCATCGCCGCCACCGCTGTGTGACAAAGACAATAAGTCTAAGATGAGTGGGCAAAACTTCAAAAACATCAAAATTGTCTCATTTTAAAGTCAATTAAAAATGTGCAGTTGATATTCTGTTCTATTCATTGTTCACATTATTTTAATCCATTAAGGATGAGTCATATGATTTATTTCTTGAGAGCATATTGAGTAACGCCCAGTGTCTTATTGCGCTGCTTCTTTTGATAAAAACTGTGGTGTCTGGTTTCTAAAAGATAATACTTCAGAGAGAAACTAGCTTATAACGGCTCCCTTGAAGATGACAGAGTTACGCCAGCTTATGTTCAGGCCCTCTGCTAATTTTTTTTTAACTCCATGTTAACAAATTTCACCTATATCGTGTGTTCCATTCATTCGCTGGTAGTGCGTCAGTAGCCCTTATGTTATAAAAATATAAGTTAAATTAGTTCATCTTTATATAACAACTATAAGTACAGAATTTTTAGATTGAATACCTAATCGCACACCACCTACAATTCTACAATTCATGAAAAAAAGTGCTAGGTCAAGGGCTAATTCTGTTTTCAACTCCAGAATGGTTCATGCTCTTGAATACAAACTTGTTGAACTGAGTTGTGTCATTCTAAGCTTGATTGTATTTTAAGTTTCGGAATTAGGGGCAGTAAAACTTTCTGCGGAGTACTGCAAACTACGAATGTAAATTTTTATTTACTGGAAAAGTGAATCCATACTTACTGCAATGTAGTGAAATGCAAAACTTTCAGATACTGATACCACAGACTCTCTAAATATAACTCTACAAACTTTGAATTATATTAGATATGTATTGAAGAGTTTTCCTATTGAATACGAGGTTTCTATCATATATAAATAATTATAGGGAAGGAGAAGGAGCTGTGTAGATTGAGACAAACTCCAGTTGAGTCAGTCCATATTCAGGAGATGTTTCACTGGAACTGAAGATGTCTGAGATCATCACGAGGCGGGTAGTTTGAACAGGCTTCTTATGTACTCCCACTGAATACTAATTAGTCGGCCTCTGACTGAAAAGACGACCGAGACCATTGTAAATTTCTTCAAGAAGCTCCATCTCCTGGAGTCTAACATGACCGGGTGTTTTTTTAAGATAACTTGACCTTTGCTTAATCTTCATTATGTCAAGTGGTTTAGTTGTTAACAGAAATAATACCCAATACGTGGGGAAGGTAAAGTTCCCCACATTCGAGATGATTGGAAAAGGGAGAAAACTGAGTTCTACGTTGGGACCTCTAAGTTAAAGCTGAGGTACACCAAGTATACTTGTCAAGGTGAGTTCTGGAACGAGTTTTTTCCTCAAGGAAAGCTTCATATTTGGTAGTTCTTGTTATACTAGTAAACCTGACTTAAAGTAGTTACTATAGTTTTCACTTTCAGTATTCAAGCTATGGGCAACGCTGAAACGTGGAAACGGAAAGGAAAATAGAAGCGGCAGACAAATCTGCTGAATTATATTCGAATATTGAAAAGGAGTTATAACACAAAATATCGTAATAACTGCTATAATTAGATTTAAATCTAGTGCTATGGAGACACGTATTGAAAGAATCTTAAAATAATCCAGATGACCGAGCATCCGAGCACAGGCCAAATAGACTCAATAACTGAAAGAGAACAAACAATTAAAATTAATATATTAAGGACTCATGCAAATTTTACAGACATTTGGTAAATTTCCCAAAGTAGTGACTTGCACAGGGCCCTGAAACACAGTAGAAATAGGCATTGAATATAATTGACAAAAATTACACATTAGATCTAAATTACAGGAAACACGATACACATTCTATTTTTTTGCGTACGACACAATATTTTTACTTTTAAAGTCATATCTTCAGCAGATAAGTTACGCTGCTTCAGCACATACGCTGGACTAACAAAAACTCGCCAAGTGCAGACGTTTTTTCTTAGGACGAAAAACTCCGCTGAATTTAAAGACGTATGAGTCCTGTAAAATGTATTTATGTGGTCACTTTTTGTCGAAAGGGAGCCCAACAGTCTGAATTGTTTGAGTTGGAGCCATTCTCTTCTGAGTTCAAGTTTCCTCACTACGAAGTTTCTTGTGTATACAAAAACTTTCTACGCTGTTGGAATTTAAAGTCCAGAAATTGAGTCACCATGAGAATGATTTTATGAATTGGTAATTCGGGCGCTGTTTCAGAATATTCTGTATACTTTAGCTCAGGCACGCCCTTTTTAGAAACGTCTTTCATTGGAAAGCCTTGAAGCGGACGTGTTCATCTTTAAATGTCTGCACGAGTTATCGACTGACCTTTCCTTTCAGTTTGCGCCGTGCTTTTCACAACTCTTTAAGAAACGATTCTCTGAAATGAGAAGGTTTATTCAAAATAAATACTCGTTTCTGCCATACTAGCATATTCAATCCTCTATCGTTAGGCATTCAACATTAATCGATTATGGCTTATAGTATAGTCTAACTCTATTAGTTTAATATTCTATGATAAAATGTCCCGATCCATCTTTGTATGTTCTCTTGAATACGTTCCGAACAAGTATAGTCTTTTACTAGGGCAATCATGAGTTGGGAACCGAGTATGGGTATCCATGCGTACATCTCAATATCTTCAGGTAATAATTCTCAACGACTCATTCGTCGACTTCAAAGGTAATATTCATATGCATTTACACACAGCGTTAATATGAAGCAAGGCAATATCGTTAGTAAAATTGATATAACAACACTGGCCAACACAAAATTTTGGCACATAAGGCGAGACGTTTTTGGAAAAATTTTGAGCGCTGAATTTGAGACCCACATTAGTCTTGTCCAGTTGTCTAGTTTTTGAGATGTTGCTGAAATGCGTATTTCGCATGTGCGAATCCGTAGACAGTGATACTAATTGGATTTCTGCGTTACAGGTACATGTATATATGAACATAATCACATTTAAGTAATGAATGCAATACATAAATAGTGACGAATGGATTTACCACTTTTATTTAAGGTTTCAGGTGAATATAAATACCTAAAATGTGATGTCTACTGACAGCATGCTACTATTTTAACATTGAACATATGAGAGCTACAATATTTTTCAGTACTATTCACATTTAATGCAAGAGAATAATGAAAATTTATAAAATTAAAATGTGATTTCCATGAAATTCACTCTAAAAGTACATGAACAAAATATAATATTTAAGCTAGTCAACCTTTACGCTCGCCAAACCTTAGCGTCAGAATTGAGATCACAGTTTCACTGAGACGGGCGCAGTGTTCACTGAGACGGGTGATGTTCACTGAGACGGGTGCAGTATTCACTGAGACGGGTGCAGTGCTCACTGAAACGGGTGCAGTGCTCACTGAGACGGGTGCAGTGTTCATTGAGACGGACACGGTGTTCACTGAGACGGACGCGGTATTCACTGAGCCGGTTGCAGTGTTCACTGAGACGGGCGCAGTGTTCACTGAGACTGGCGCAGTGCTCATTGAGACGGGCGCTGAGTTCACTGAGACGGGCGCGGTGTTCACTGAGACAGGAGGCCAGAATCTCAGCTGACTCTTTTGACAGAAATAAATTTCTGACCAAGTCATTCAGCTGTCCCTGTTCGACAGTTTCATTTCTCTAGTCTGAAAATTTTACATATATGAATAATGAATACTAAATGTTGATGCTACTGCTGTCCAAACCTTCACTCATTGCTGCTACAATATTAGTAGTTTATTCTCCGATTGAATCTATCAAATACTCAAGATCGAGCCATGGAATCAATTAGTGTTCATCGAGTTTCCATAGTGCGGAGTGTGGGAACAGTTATGTGCACATGCGTACAGAATGCAAGATGCTAATATCATGGGAAAAATATTAAAGAAGACAAAATTTGTGCATGAGGTGTTTTGTGATCAGCAAAGATAAAAAGAGACCTCGACGAAACTGCAATCGACCGGCTTCTTCTTCTTGATTTTCAGAGAAAAAAGAATTCAACGAAGTCAACAGGTAAAACAGTAGCAGTCGTTCCTCCCTTTTTCTGCATTAGCTGGGAAGTGTTATATATAATGTTCATTAAATTCGATTTACACGCATCTTGCTCTAGAATTTCACACAGTGACTCTACAAAGAAAGTCCCAAAACTTTCATGCCTTTTTGCCTTGAACAGAGGCAGAGTAGCCTGCACCAGAGCAAGGTTCTTCGGAGCTTCTAAAACAGGGTAACATACACCGTCGAACCGAATGTTTGCTTGCTCGATCGTTCCCCTGCAATAATTAAATAGTAAAATTTTAGGTTTACCTACTAACCCTGGGGCATTGGAGTCAGTTAAAATCATACACAATTCATGAACGGTGATGGAAGAATCCTGAGTGCAGTGGAAAGAATCCGGAGAACTACCGTGACTTAAGAAAAAAGCTAAGAAGGCACTGTAGCGGGATGCCTTTTGGTGAGCATATCGAAAATTTTGTAAAGTATTACTTCTGTTGCAGTCACGGTGTACGATCACTTCATAATTCATTTGCTGGAAGACTGATTTCAAATTAACTTCGTCAACTTCTGCTCCTTTTCTTGGATTTTTAGTTTCTTTGAACGTGTAGTTGAAAATTGCCACAAGCCCTCTAGGCGTGGTGGTGAGGGAGTATGCGGTGGGAGACCTGCGGTAGACGACTCGGGTGTTCACGTGGAACTGCTTAGGTCCGTTGTCCGCATAAGTCTGCAAGGTCGGGGAGGTTCAAGTTAACCCTCATCTGCCTGACGGTAACACTCGGTACCACTAGTATTCGTTTTATTCACAGCACATAAAGTTAACTCACCTTGTGATGAACACTACGGTAGCTAGAGGTACTGTTGCTAGTAAAATAGTTCAGCAATATTTGCCAGTTTAAACATGTGATCCAGCTTATGACTGTAAAACGTCTCCATTGAAAATTAGCTCGTGATTTTAGTTTGCTCAGATGAATTGTTTAGCTTGCACTTAAGGGCAAAATTGTGTGTTTTTAACGCGTCATTCCATCATGAAACAACCAGGTATCTATATTAACATATTTAAACCTATAACTTATAATCACTGGAGTAAGAATTGACGTGTTTTGATTTTAATTCTAAAAGCGTGACTACAGTACAGTAAATAAAAACAGAGAGAATGTTGCATTAACTATACTTCAAAAATAATTTACAAATTTTCATGGCATTTATCTCTTGTGTCTAAAACTTTAGGAATATTAGATTGTTGTCATAATCTAGATTGTTTGCAAGGTAATGTGGAGGGTGTCGAGGAAAAAATTAACCTGTTAACGGTCACCGCTCACTCGACAATAATATCACTATTGTCATATTACAATTGTAATATGACAATAATAGCAACGCTAATTGAATTAATAAACATTAAAACATCATATGATGTTAACGCTGCTGTGGTGCCGTCGCGCATCTACATCATACGAGTATGGTGTAAGTTGCCGGTAGAATGCAACTCGTACAAACATCTGATGACGTAAATAACGCTTAACAGGTTAAGGACCTATGCATTGAGGGGTTGAGGAAAAATGTGATGTTTCATCTTATACATAAGTGTAAAAAAGAACAGCATAACACAGTCCATTATTATTGGCTCCAAGGAGACAATAAAAATCTACAGTATTTAACTTTAACGTAAGGAAATGATATATTGGAACCAGTAGGGAAAGTAAAAAAATTGGGCATTTTTATGTCATCACATATCTTTCACATCCCATGGGGAGAAACATGCAATAAAATTAACGGAACCTTAATGGTGTTTCCTCGGGTGAATGACGTGGTTGAAAGAAACAGATTACTAGCCATTGAATCTCTAGTGTTATTGCGCTTTGATTATTGTTACTTAGTCTGTGAAAATATACCTTAAAGTCTTTTAATGGAGGTACAAAAATGTTTGAAATATGGTGGTAAGGAAGTATACAAAAAAGTTTCAATAACAACCGTCATGAGTCTCTCTCATATAAAAAGCTTAATTGGACCACGATGGAACAGAGAAAACTCATTAAAAAAATACCGATACATATTTTCTTCTCTATATATCTACCAAAGTACTGTCAGAGTTAGAAAATTCAATGTTGGCGGCGAAAAACTAAATCAAAGACATGATGTTTTAGTGAGCTTCCCCTCGTCTGATTCTGGGCAAAAAGCTCCATCAATCTCCGATACATTACTTCGTAATAATTTGATGACGCTTACAAAAAATATCACTAATAAATTCAAAACATTCCTGACACGTCACTTTGAGCCTCAACGTAAAAAACAAATGTTAGGAACTTCTGAAGTTGTAACAAATTAAAAATGTAATTTTCATTATGCAACATAGGTTAATATTATTGTCGATTTCAACGAACATTTTGTACACGTGAAGCACAGGTTTTGAACTCACACGAGGATCGCTAACATATCGATAAGAATGCCTCATCATTATTCATGCATCATTATTTCCATTTCTGTGCAATCGGGAAGCTGGTTTTGGAGTTAGTCATTAATTCCGAATAGATCAAAAGTTTTTATTTCTAAATCTGTCGCCTGTATAAAATTGCTATAACCACTGTGCAATTTATTATGCGCACATTATAGCATATAAATATAAATGAAATTAGATGTGTCATACTATACTAATTTTCATGAGCGTACGTCCGATCTTTAAACGAAGAGATTTCTGTTCATTATTTTCCACACTGCGATGGTACTCAAGTCCATTTGCACTAAAATGATACCATTAAAACACAACTATACCTAATTTACGTCACTAAAATGATATGCTTGTTTCACACCAATTAAAGTGGCTAACTAATCGTTCAAAACATGATTATTTTGGAGAAACAGCACCCAGTTTTTATTTTACTGTTTCAAAGCTATTCTTCGCAGAATTCCATTTCTTAATTTGGTATCCTATGTTACCTTTCCTTCGGGTGGTCTACATACGTATTTAATATAAATCATTGAGACTGCATGCGCTAAATCTGGATACACAGAAGTATTGTCTCGTTAACATTAGCCACCAGAATCAAGTGGTAGTACATTTGTAAAATAGTTGTGCTTGTTTTAGCGTTTTATTAAAACACAATATGTGTCTAACTTACGTCAGTGCTCCAAAGTTCTAGTGCAAGTACCAGTTTCGTCAACACGAATGTTTCAAACTCAGTCGAATATGCATTTTAAAATCAAGAATTATTCTAAGTTTAATTTCCATCAATATGTCAAATGAACTCTAGTTGGTGACCACTATAACTACCATGGCTTAAAAAATGAGCAGGTGACGTGAAGTTTGAGAACGTTATGAGATTTAAAGCTAATACAGCCAACGAAGAGCATGAATGGTTATTAGGTATTAATACAATGCTATAAAAAAGGTATTAGTAATAACTATTATAATAGTTAATAGCAAGATAGAGAGATGGAGATTCAATTTTATAGCACTAAACTCAGAAGGTGTAGGAGCAATTTTTCAGATGAGCGCTAATGAATCACTTACTTGAGGTGGTGGCCGACATGCAGACAAAGCGTGATCCTGTTGAAAACAGTCAAGTAGATGTTAAAACAAATAACTCATTTAGGATTACCCAAACTGCTCTTAAAAATAGCCAAAGACTTAGTGGCTCCCTAAAATTTGTTTCATGTATACTGTTCTAAAATTAGTATCGAATGAAAAATAATTAGATACTACATGTTCATAACTGTATTATGTGCGAAGAGTTCGCGTGTGCCAAGCCGAAAATGGCCTCTTTTTAAATAATGTCTTTTTTATACCATACGTTAGTGTATAAAAAATTTACATGTGCATATTATACAACATAATATCCTTCATATTTAGCTGCAATTCCGAACATTTTTCTTTATAATTATGGAAATTATTAGAAATTTTATCCCCTCAGAGACTTTTCGGTTAACCAATATTTTGGTAATAAGACCAATCCTTAAACTGGGGCTAAGCTGGTGACGCTGAGCTGTCTGCTATGTATTGTAACTGTGTTTGCCATGCTGCTGCACCACATTATGAAGCCTGGCCGACGCACTCCAATCAGGTAGTTCCGGTTGCTGAGGTGCACCACAAATCTCTTAATTCCATCTACTCATATGCTTATGATTCTTTAGTTATTTTACACCCTGATTCTGCCTTTAATTTATCTAAATTTTTCTTTACAAATTATAATGTATTAAACTCTGCACCGTTGATATTTATGTATTTCCCTTTGAACAAGCCTTTCTCTTTTTCAACTGACGTAGCAAGACAACCACTGTCTCAAAAATCTTTTGTACTTTCTGTACAAAAGAATAACAGGAGAATCATATTTTTGTAAAATAGGTCGACCCGAAGATAAGTATAAAATTAGGGAATGCAAAAATATATTCATTACCTTGACATTTTTGCGGTGCGTGTGACCGGTCAGATGCTGCTGAAGGGGCACATCTCCAGTCATGGTGCTATTGCAGAACTTGCACAAAAATTTCTTTATGCCTTGCTCATTCAACACCTGAAATTTATTTTCATAGTTTAACAAAAATTGTACATGAATAAGACACATCCAACATGGGCACGTACTTGTTTTCACCCATTAACAATAGAGTAAAATCGTACGATAAATAATTATGTCTAACCTAAAAAGTAAGGTGTCGTTGTTTTTAGTTTCCAACATTCCTGGTTGTATGGAAAGGAAATAATCTCTTTTGTCTGGGGATGTTCTATTATGCACAGAATGCTGATGCTGAAGGTCTCCACAAAGTGACACTCGAACAACGTTTGAATTTAAAAGTTAGTATCCACTCGACGATTTTCATTCATTAATTAAACGTTGAGAATTTCTGAATACTTAATTTACCGCGCCTACTAAGTTCATGGGAGTTCATTTTACAAGCCTGCCAAACAATTCTAGTAAACTTAATTGTTTTCATTTGAAAGCAGTCAGTCCAATTTGTTTATTGCCATTTTAATCGACAACTTTCCATTAAATTTACTTTGTAAATTTTATGGCGATTTCAGTTATTTGATGGCTATTTCAGCTCGTTATTTTAGCTTGAATAGTCTTTTTCTGAATGCAAATGAATTTTTTATATCGTAAATAAAAAATTTAAGAAAGGATACCACGGCAAAACGTATATGGTTGATACAAGTTATAAACATAAACATTGTTTTCACGCATAATTGAACTGAAGAAGGTAGAGTGAATTTATTTATAAATGGTCAAGTCCTGTAACATCAAGCATAAACTGCTAGTCAGGCGGCATTCACATTAAAACATAAGATAGAGTGTGGATTAACGTAATCCCTTCTGTTCCCATTATATTTTTCCCTCAAATAATGCATTATAGGGGCTCTATCAAAGGAATCTAATATCACTAGCTTTCAAGCTGACATAGGCTAATAATAATCCAATGCTCCATATAGAGGTAGTTTACTGAGAAACTATAAACATTTACATTAGATATTAGTATTGCTAGGTAATTTATAACAAAAGAAACATAGTAATACAAATAATATTAGGTTAAGAACGCAAAACCAGTGGTCATCTAAACTAATTGATGAGAGTCATAAAATCGTTAATTATATGGCCAAAATAATATCTATTTAGTGGTATTCATGGGAATCCAAATTTTACTGTCCCTTTATTTAGAATACGGGCTCTTAGTGTTAACTTTGAAAAAAGTAGGAATATTCTTGCATTCTCCATTTCTTACCTCAATGGTACCATCTTTCAAAGCGGTGTGTACTTCTTGTGGAAACACACTGCTATCGAAAGTCTGGCCTGGAGACTGCTTTGTAGAAGTTGGCTTCAAGTGAATTCCCGTAACAAGTTTCTCATGGTTCTTACTTCTCAGGTGATCGATTACAGGGGATTCTCCAGAAAGAGATTTCCCGCATGGTACGCACTGCAAATTTGAGCTCGATACTTTGATGATGCCTTTCTTGTGAGCCTGGGTGATTATGGTTGGAAGGCCCGCGTACAAGGAAGGATATCGTGAAGGATTTTGCACAATCTGGGTAAAGACCCTGTTCTTGTGAGGGGCTCCGTTAATGTGTAGAAGGGGTTGTTGTCCTAAGCTTTGTTGGCATGTGTTGCAGCGATACTCAGTGCCCGTCAGAGACAGCTCTCCGCTGGTCAAATGTTTCTTAATGGCTCGCTGCAAAAGATGTAGAAAAAAGATTTATCAAGTTGACTGTTCAGATCCGGTTAGCTTTAGTATTTATTTATGTCCTCGCATATTTCGTGGAGGTTTTGAAACTTCATCGTTGCAAAACCTCCTAAAGTTTTCAATGCAACGAAGTTCAGGGAATGATTTAATTAGTACTTACTCTTGTTAAAATCATCATTATCTTAGAGACTTTCTGATGAGGCTTCGAATTTAAATCTACAATACGAACAATAGTTCTTTCTGCAATCGATAAAGTCGACGAACGAATTCTTGAAGAATATTACGCGAAATGTTAGTTTGAAGGGTAATTTATTTCAAAATTATTTAACAAAATAACCTTTTAACAACATTTAGAAATAAGGAGGCATTTAGAGATGAATTACAGAAATTATGCCAAGATTCTCAGTTATATATACATAAATGATAGTTTTTCACAATATATAAATATATATATTACAATCATTTAATCCATTTATATTCAATTATTACCAATGATTTATAATCCTCTTAGAAAACTCTGCAGAAATAGATTTTACCAAAACAACCTCCACTTTTCTATAAAAAACAGTGCTTTGCATATGATCCAGATATTTAATATAGCCTATTATTTCAAGCCAAAGTATTAATGCATCTATATTAATAATTCAATATAGCCTATTAATAAAAGTATCACCAAGTTTAAGAGCGAGAGATCTGTCACTGCATCATGTTCATATTTATTTCTCATAATCTTAGGATCTCACAATACCACAATAATTTTTTCAATATAGTAAACTAATTTTACATAGCTCACGATGAAGTACCTCAAACTCATAATTTTACTCATTTGAGCACGTGTAAAAACTTAAAACACAACAAATTGAGCTAAGGAATAAAATAATGTGTATATAAAATATAGGGTCAACAACTAATTTTCCAGTTGAAATCATTAGCACTTCAACTCGCCCTTGGTTTTATGCAGTACATCAGAATAAGAATTTCAATTAAGAGTTGGAAAGTTATCAGTTTTATTTTACTGCAGTGGAATTGTTTTAGTCGAAACTTTCTAGTTTTGTTATGTTTATTGCAATTGGCTAAAAATTGCATTAATGCCTACTTGAAGTTTCATAAATGTATAACAATATTGAATGCCAACATGTTCTTACTTCAGTCATTTTCTTTATATTAATCACTTTTTCAGGCACAGTAGCAACAAATATGAGAGTAGCCTGAAATATCACTTCACAAACTTTAACAAAACGTCTTCCTTTGCTGGTCGTAATTTTTTGTCTGAAGTTTCACTTTGAATCAAAAATTATTAGATTAATTAGGAGCAAATGAATTAAAAATTGAAGTACTAATTGGTTTTTCAGTTTGTATACATATAATGTAATGTAGGATTCTATACGAAAAATTGAAATTTAGTTTGTTTTTCCGCAATAAGCTTATTTTGTTAAAAAAACTGTACCATTACAAAATGAAAAAGGATCGATTCTAAGCCATTCTGTAATTGCAGAAGGCCATAACTTCAAAACCTATAGACTTGTAAGAAAAGAACAAAATGAGTGATGATAGTATAAGAGTATTAACTCTCATAAGAAGACTTAAATTGTATATCATTTATTCTGGTTGACGGTTTCAGACAAAAAAAAGTCAACTCGTTTTGTCAGGAGCATTACCACTAGTCACAAGAAGCAGTTGCTGATGAACTGTTATCAAATGAAAGCTGCACACTCGTCCAGGATCGATGCATCGTATCTTATCACTCGCTCACCAACGAAACGAAGCCGTCCTCTGACATGACCAGTTCCCGACCTGTATTGTGCTCAGCGATAGATGGGAGTCTAGTACACTAATATCATAGTTACGTTTATAATTGATTTGAATGGATTTTAATTTTTGTGGACTAACAATGTATGTTATTAAACACGATGATGTGTTTGATTTTCAACAATAAAGTCTTTTAATTATCTGGTCTTTATTATTTTTTGCATAATTCCCATGGAATTTCAAAATGCCAAATTTTGGTCTCTCTTTCGGAACATAGACATAACAACAGTTTCTTGCGATCAAATAAAGTTCTGAACTCATCAGTTACCTCCGCTGAAACTATTTTCGCAATTGAAAACGGAGTATTTTAACTACAAATTGTACATTCATTTAATGAAACTCATTATTTTCTCCGTCAAAACACTATTCCGCATTCCAAACTAGTACTTACAATTCACATTGAAATATTACAAAGGAGGAATTAATTATGTTTTGTTATTCCAGATGAAAAAAATATTATCTTTAAGTGGCTCTGATCATGAAAGAAATGTGGAAGAGTAGCTAGAACATTTGAAAGCCTGTACATGTAGTTCATATATGTATACTACATGATTTCTGTAAGTGTACTCGTATATGGTCCTTGTATGTATACGAGGTCTTCGCATGTTTATGTGGTCCTTGTATGTGGCGGGTGGATAAAAAGTCACTTCATATTTTTGAAAAATGAATAAAAAACACAAGAAAGCTAAAAAATGTGTTACGTTTCAAATTTAAGGAAAAATCTTAGTCATATCAAATATCTACGACACTGATACGAAGAATGTTTTGTACTCAAAAACAGCACTACTCTCAAGTAACCCAAAACGATGAAATACGGCCAGGAACTGCTAGCAGGAATAATGGAAAGTTATTTAAACATAATGGATCTTGAGGGCTACAGTGCAGAGGGACTTCCTGACAATACTCAATTAACGAACAAGTCCTTTAGACATTGCATTATCGCAATGAATTCAAGATTCAGAGACTCCGAGTCCTCAGCTGCCATGGGGCGCTCTGGCACACCGAGGGCAGTAAGAAATGCGTGTGTAATTCAGCGTTCATGTTGAAGAGTGAACAAAATTTGTTGATTAAATGTAGCCATGAAGTCCCTCTGCATTGCAACTAATGACCCATTATGTTTAAAATAACATTCTACTGTTCTTGCTAGCTGTTCATTGCCGTATTTCACGATTTTGGGTTACTTGATATAATAGTACTGTTTTTGAGTAAGAAGCATCATTTTCACAAATATACTAAATTCTTGGTGAAACCCGAAGAGTTTCTTCTTCATTGTATATGTAACAGATATTTTTGTTTAATAGGTTTTGTTCTAATGATTTTTAAAAGAGTGAAGTGACTTTTGTCAACTTTATTTGGAGTCCATATATCTAACATTTAGATACATAATTTTTTTAACGTTTTTCATCCAATTTTTAATACATTTAATTAACCTTTTTCTAATAGTTGACCATCAATTTTTGCTGAACTATTTTTCATTGGATGCCACCTTCAGAAATAGAGTTAGTAGGAAAAAATTATGTCAGCTAAACTAAATTCTCTGTTTTACGACCGCATTTTACACGAAAGAAATTAAGTGCAGTTCACTGACTATTCATTCATTGTATTTTTTCCTCATACATATAAATGCAAAGGGCTGGTAAGCACATTTAAATTTATCTTTGATCGAAAACTTAATGCAATCAGGGACTGCTTAACGTTTTTGGTAGACGTTATTAGATAAATAAATTTACTGTTACAAATCACTGATAAATGAAAACGATTATTCCTCTAAGATTTTGTAACATTAATAACTTCAACATTATTCTGTAGATTTTAATACATGGAATATACTTGTGAAATTGAAATGTTGTGAAACTGTCTGTGTCCTACAACTTTCTTGGAATAAATTATTTGTATTTCTTTCGTTTCATATTGCCGCTGCCCTCCACTCGCAATTATCGGATTGGAACTCTTTGCTAATTTCCCTTTTCTGGTTATGTTCAATTTTTTTAGCAATGTTGGCCCTCTATTTAGTCTTCATAAAACTCGACTAAACCGAAGAAAATCATGTTGCCTGAATTATATAAAACAAAGTTTATTATTCTCGAGGTAAAGTACATATATTAACATCTATTTTCCACTAACACATTATTCAGTAAAAATTTACCATTCAGCACTAGTTTTTAAAACTCGAACTAGCAACCATAGTGCAGCACATTGTTTAGAGAAAGAACAATATGCACCTCGGAAAGTGGTGGTCACTTGTCCTTAACATGAACCATATTTTAAGCAAAACATTGTAACCTGAGAGAGCTAATAACTATTCGTGTTGTATCTATTTTTTTTCGTACTTTGTCAACCTTCCAATCCTTCCTAATTGTCGTGAAGATGTGAGAACCTAAATCTTTTTCTAATACCTCACACACTATTAAATTATCACAATTTGAATGAAAAAGAAAAAGGTAGAAAAAAATTCTTCGATATACTGGATCCCCACGCTGTAATAGCATATGATGTCATAACTATGAGGAATGTTAACAGTTGTAGTCTCTCAGATCCTGAAATTGAATGTACTCAGAACAATTAAATTTATGCAGTGATGAACAAGAGTTCCAAGGGATTTTGGTTGGGTGAACTTTTGGTTGGATAGAAATCTTTCCAAACATAAAACCTGAAGCATCTACACGGTTCTTGTCTAAGGTCCATCAGTTTCAAGTTAGTAAAATGATTGAAAATAACTGTGACCAGGGAACATGCAATCTTGATTTGGACATCATTCGTGTGCATTAATATTATTTTATTTGGAATTACTGATTATTTGCTTATTGCACTGAATAATAAGCAGTGCACAGAAGCACTGAAGGGGAATCACTCATGACACTAAAGAAAAAGTAAACCACAGATAGATCCTGGCTGGACGACAAAATCGTTGTGTTTAACGGGGTATTAGCGTTTTCTAAGCGAACTGCGCGAAAGCAGCTTACTAGATAACTATCATACTACATTCATTCATCAATTTGATATTTTCTACAAAAATTGCTGAAACTCGGCATTGTTGAAACCTACTAAGGGATTAAGCAGTAGATAAAGATTTACATTCCTATATTTATGTTACGAATTTTTCGAGTGCTCCGCACTCGAGTGCGTCTCGAGTACGAGTGCTCCTCCAGTAAACTTACAAATTTCGATGAAGGTAGCTTAATTTATCCATGTACTCTGGAAATTGACATGTTATTATTTTTCTAGTATTTTGGGGACAACATTTAAAAGATTGTTCGGCCCGTAATTTGATACTGGACAAAGGCCCCGTTGTGGAATACATTCACTGGACAGAAAATATTTAACAAGTTTATTATTTATCGTACAAATGATTTGTATTGTCCCACAAAGTAAAATAAATTTTAACGAACACTGGCACAAAATATTCGAAGTGTGAATACATTTTTATAGGACAACCTGTGTACACAGAGAAAAGCATGCTTGGTCGTAATGATTTCTTTGATCTGAGTTAAGCGTGGCTCTAGAAGGTTACAATATCGAAAAGGTATAATGTATGATACTGCTAAATTGAGATATTCAGTCAATATAATTTAGGCCATTAAAACCTCCAGATGAAATAGTTTGGACACGACAGGTATCATCAATGTCATTTCTTGTAACTGTAGCGCGGATATAGTCTCATGCCATCGAAGTAAAAAATGCTATTAATTCTATTGATATTCGTTAACCAAGCTTTTGAGTATTATAATATGAAACACGTACTACATCTCAACGAATGAATTTCGTATTATTATTCACTCTGATTAGCCTTTTTGCCTTCTTATAATTTTTTTGTCAAAGTACCTTGTTTAGATTTTTCTATATCACGGTGTAAATTTTCTGCTACGGTCGAAAGGAAGACTTTTTCCATCTCCTGTAAACAATGCCAGTGATAAGAGAGCTTTACATTGTTGAAATTTTATTCAAATTATTCGTGCTACACGAACCTCAGCTTTAAAGTTTTAGCTCAAGTAGAATCTATTTTTTTCGAATACATGATCATGTAGTCATCGTTCGAATTCGCTTGAGATCTGCAAAACCTTCGTTGTTAACAATACTTTTGAAAAATCTTACCTTGAAAAGTTACAAGCTTCGTAACAGACCACTTTTGTGAAATTACTCTTAGTTTTCAAGTCAGTGCATCATTCAATTCCAGAAATAAAGTAATTTTTAGAAAATAAATAAATTACAGAAACGTGATAAATTAGTTTTGAAATATTGAAAAAACTCATCTCAAAATCACAGCAATCAAATAATACCCGTAAGAACCACGTTGGAGCAGCAAAGTAACCAAATCTTTCCAAATCTGGTCCTCGATAATAGCGAACAGATGCTGGTTCTCATCCGCATTAGAATAAACGAAAATGTCTGCGGAGCAGAGTAATGTCAACCTTGTTTTCATAGCTGTTTTCGATTCAGAGTGCTAAGTTTGCAATAATATTATGTTTATTTCCGGAAAACAAACAAAGAAATAAAAAAGAGTTTCACTTATTAGATAAATTACGTATATAATAAGAAACTGCGGTCAATTTTGGTAATCAGACTGTATCTTGTTTAATCTACGATCGGAAAAATGAGATTCAGTGTTCGTGTACAAGTTCTGGGACTCGTTTACCCCAAAGGTAAATTTACTTCAAAAAAGACTATTAAATAAGTAAGACGTCGGATGAAAAACCTATATATTTTATTAAGGGAGACCATCGTGATCGATGATGACCTTGTGTTCTCGTCTATCATAGTGACTGAAGAGGCCAATTCGCGAAGAGGCCAATTTGCGAAATCGCACTCCTGTCAATGCACTCGTCTTCTGGAAGGAGTACAATAACACATAAAACGCAGTGAGAATCAAATGAATCAAGCTAAAATTCAGTCATGTAACAGAAAGCGCTATAAGTTTAGATTTCTAAAAAGTTTGATGAGACAGTTCTTGCATTGACAATTACATGTTCCTATAGAAAAATTAACATCCACGAATTCGTTCAGCCACGTGGAAACGCTGACTTCAATGACACTCAGACGTTGACTTTTCGTGTCAGGTGACAGCTAAGGTCAACATAATCTTCTACGTCCAAGGCTAGTGCCGAAGTAAATTTCATGAGAACCCGTTGCTAGATTTTAGTCCGAGATTTCTTGTTCACAAGCAATATTTGCCGTGATGCTCTGGTTTATTGTATGACTGTAAAATTAAGTTTAAAAACAAGCAAATGATAGTATCAGTGATTCATTAATAAGTACATCGGTTTCATACGAAATAGCTGCTGCCTGTGGGCATCACTTCCTCATTTTAAAATTCAATTTACTCCTAGACCTGTGTGTGATCAACATGCATGTATGGAATTGGAGTGCTTGTGCGTGATTAGGATGTTTGTATATGATAGATTCTGCATTTTTAGACTGCATCGGACTTGGGTAGCAGCCTAAGTATGAGCCAAACGGCTAGTTTTATTTGATATATTCTAAATATTCCTTATGGATCTTTAGAAATCATCAGAAAGCCAGAGAAATTGAAATAAAAAAGAGAGAATGAGTAAAAGCTGCATCGGAATTATTTAATCTGTTTTCTACGTAACAAACTCATTTTAAGCGTTTCGGCAGTAATGTTCTAAGTTCTGTTATTTTCAAGCGCATACACTGTAGGTCATATGCTCAGTGTAGCTTTAATAAACAGAAACTTTCTTACTCGTGCGTTCGTCCTCATTGCAAAGTGGCCTCCAGTTCCTCGAGTGCGTATTTCATCGATACCGTTCGGACTGGACTGGAATAATAATTCATCAATTAATAAATTCAATGATCGAAGATTTAGCAAAAAATAAGTACGATAATAATGAAGCAACTCATTTTATTGCTATACTTAATTTCTACGTTGTTGGAACATTTCCCGGCTCTAATTGACTCGTTTTACTGAGAACTGGTGTGCTATCACTTATCAACAGCAGCTAGATGTGCGCTATCAGCTTTTACCACACATTCATAGTCGCTACTTCTCCGTGAGTTCATCAACAGTGCATACATAGGTCGTTTGACCGCCAAATGATATTTAAGATCTATATGAGTTAATTAAAATAAATTTGAATTGTTATGGTAGATTTAACTGTGATCCATATCTTTGCATGTTGATTTATTTGAAAAAATTATTAGCCTTTATGAAACTTTTTCAGTAAAAAACTGAGTTCGTAGTTCTTTCACAGTTCGTTGCTGGTGCAGACAACGTAGGTTAAGTTTAAGCAGTGCCACGTTGTAGCGAAGATGATGTCGATAAATCTTAGAACATGCAGAACGTAGTAAAAAATTACAGTCATCATTTTCTTCGCTTCAAGAAAATGAATTGAAATAATTCTTAATGTGTTCAAGCGTATTTGTTGGGATAGATCACATCTGATGGTCGCTTTACCTAGGGCGGCAGACTATGAAAATATCAGAGTAAATTTCAGCATTTGAAAGTAATAACAATTCTATTTAAACAAATTGCTTGGAAACTAGTTTTGGAAAGTATCATAGAAATGAGTTCCCCACTACGTCACCACCTCCTTTCAGGAGAAGTTAGGTTTTCTGAGGACAGCGGATATCACTGCAACATTTGTGACGTGCCTCTGGAAGCTCAGCCTCTGCAACATCTGAACGGAATTCAGCACAAAAACAAAGCATTTTTTACTGCTCTCCAGTACCCGGACGAGTACGAAACATTAAACAATGAACTTCCCGAAATCGTTCGGGGAGCAGTAGACGACAATATTATTGAAGTAAACGATCTGCAAATTGAATGCCATTTGTGCCGGGTTTCACTTTCCGGGAAAAAGCCCTTAATGGACCACCTCAAAAGTGCTGCTCACCGTAAGAAAACAGACATGAAGAAGCTTTCTGATGACATGAAAAATTTGAGAACTGAGGTACCTGAAGAAAGAGTTCCGAAAAATTCAATGCAGAATGTTAAAAAGAAAAAGAAGCCAACAGTCAGCAAGGGGTGTGATGATGGGCTCGGAAACATACATTCAAACAGTAAAACGGATAATACCATTAAAACTGGTACAAAAATTGCCATTCCCTCAGCGAAAGATGATATTACTCGAAAGAAAGGGGAAACAAAAGCAAGGGATCGGACTGTAGGGAAGCCTACAAGTGTTGATGTATTCGAAACTTCACAAGGTTCGTTGAACATCCCAGTAACCATGCAAGATGATTCCATTGAAGAGAAGGCAATTCAGTCTGAACTGGAAAAAGGATTCATTAAAGTGAGTACTTTTGATCGTATATTCATAAGTTCTGTTTGCTTTCATAAATCCTGAAAGTTTTCTGTTATTGTGAATAAATTCTAGGTCTCTTTTCGGCAGTGTGCAAGCAAAAAGTAGCTGTTCATTCGAAACATGTTACTAACTGAATCCTTTTTTTTGCACTAATTCGAATTTAACATTTTTTTAATTTGTGAATACCAACTACGTAGTCATCACTCGTGCCAACTCAATGTTAAAGATTATATGAACGTTTCAGGATTTGGGTGGCGTGTACAAATGCGAAGTGTGCAATATGCCTTTGACTGGCCGAGAACCTTTGCTGCAGCACATCAATGGAAAGAAGCACCACTCGAAAACTAAAACTGTGAGTTTTGCACTTCAGAGTCGTTGGGTAGAACAATGATTCATATTTAGTAAAGCCAATATCATTCAATAAGTCAAAAACTGCTGTAAAGCTGGCTGACATAAGTTTTGGATTAAAATAGGCCTCCAGTGTTGGCTAAATTATTGAGCAAAACAGGGGAAAAAAGCTGTCTGAACTCAAATCTATTGATTAAACAGAAAGCCAAGCTGGTTTAACAAGTTTTGTTGATTTCGTATTTCAGCGTATAATGACATCTACATATTATGCACGTCTAGAAAATTTTGAATTGTTCTTTTTCAAAATAACTCTTTTAGCGATCGTCTAATAAGCCATAAAATTACCTACTCAAGTTGAATTAAAGTAACGTATGATGCAGTGGCATGCACAACACAGAAATACCTTAATTACTTTTTCAGGGTATTCCGAAGACGGAATCAAATGCAGGACCCCAGCGGCTACAGACTAATGTGAGTAAGTTGTGTTTTACGTTGTTGCATAGCAAATTGTATAATCGAATAATTCGTGAGACTCTAAAGCTGAGCAAAAGTTACACTGAAAATTCGTACGTTCTGAATAACAATACTTTACATATGCCATTGTGTTCAGTTTAATTTAATTTTGAATGCTTCAATCAATGGGTAAAGATTCTTGATTATACGGCACGTGTTGATTTTTGGGTCTTAAATTGATTTTGCAACGTTTAGCCTTTAAACTTCAAAAAACACTCCGAAAACTTATAGAAAAATTGCTTATTTTAAACTTTGAATTTTACAGAAAAAAGATTCTATGTTTCACATACAATAACTACAGAATAATGATAATGTGTGGTTAGATGCTTGTTTCCCCATTGATTTCTTTAGATGCTTCTTTATTTCAAAATAAAGTGGTGGAAATAATGATAAGACACTCTACATTTATGACTATAACTTCATAAATATTGATTGGAATACAATAAATTTTTACCCATAGGTAAGGAATAATACATGAAGTAAGTGTGCATTCAAATTTTATATTACGGTACAGTTTTTGTAGTTATTACAAAAACACTCTTCAGAGGATCAAAATTTGATGGAAATAAAGATAAGACACTCTGCCTTAAATAATGTTTTCATAAAAACTATGAATGTGGTAAACAAAAAAATCAAAATGACAATCACCAGCTTGGTCGACTGGTGAGCGAATCTGCTTGCGAGCGGAAAGACCCGGGTTCGAATCCCGCTGCCGACATGGTTGACGCGGCAAGAAATACGGCATGGGACTTGGGTAAACAACCGAACAATTATCGAAGTAATTATCCGACCCAAGAATGGGCTCGAAGGTTCGTTCCTATAGCCTGATTCTATTCTATTCTATTCTAGTATTAATACAAGTATTTCCTTGCCATTGCAAATCATCTAGATAACGATCATTCATTGATTTCACTAAATTCCTAAGAATTTGTTGAGGAATTTTTCCCCACCACTCCTGGACAACACGCCAAAGTTCCTGATTGTTTTCAAATCGTCTGGCATCGGCGTAAACTCGTCTAACCAGTATACCCCATAGGTTTTCTATAGGATTTAGATCTGGCAACTTAGCAGGCCAACTCAAAGTGAGGATATTGTGACCCTTAAGCCACTCTCTTACGTGTTTTGAAGTGTGGATGGCCGTATTGCCTTACTGAAACACGGCAGTATTGTGGTGAAAATTATCTAAAAATGGTATAAAATTTTTGCCATACGTCAGTGTACTTCACTGAATTTTGTTTTCCCTCCATCTGTACCAGACTCGCCATACTTTCTGCTGAAAAAGCTCTAAAAATCATCGCTGATCCTTCTCCGAATGGCCTTCTGCTAAAGATTTGCTCATCGTTCCTCAAATCATGCCAATAGTATTGAAAACCGTCAGGCCCGTCTAAATTGAACTTTTTTTCGTCTGAGAAGACAATTTTTGCCCAATTGTCAGCATTCCATTGTACTTTTTCCCTCACCCACTCCTGTCGTTTCTTGTGTATCTTCTTCAGCTCTGGTTTTGTTTTCCTCTTCCTACATAAAAAATTCTGAAATATTAAGAATCAGCTTATTTCTTCTGGGAGTTAAATTTAACTTTAGACACGTTTGAATATTTTTGAAACTGTTTCCTGTAGATGAAGCCTCACGTAGCATTCAGGCCGACTGGCTGGAGTAAGCTTGGGTGGACGTCCAGGGGATTTATTTGATCCGTACACTTCAGGATTTTGCAAAAAATGTCGAATACTGTTCTTGACCTTTTAACCTTCTTCGAAATTGGATCATATGAGTATACTTGACTATTTAGAGCTATTATTTGACCTTTTTCAAATTTCGAGAGAGAACTTTTTCTGTCCATGCTGTTAAATATAGATCTTTCACAATTTAAACTTGGTTATAAGACATCACAATGTCTACTTGCAGTCTAGGGGAACACCGGTGTGTTGTTTTTATTCTATTCTGAGCTGTGAAAGGTGAAGTATTTCGGATAGAAGTAATTTTTTACAAGGTGTCTCATATTTATTGCCATCAAATTTTGATCCTATGAAGAGTATTTTTGTAATAACTGTAGAAAAACTACACTTTGATATAAAATTTGAATGTACACTTATTTTTTGTTTTATTCCTTACCTATGGTCATAATAGTATTGTATTTCAATCAATATTTATAAAGTTATAAGGAAAAATGTAAAGTGTCTTATCATTATTTCCACCACTTTACTGGCCTACAGGTACTAATTACTTTCTGATTGCAGGAAGACGTGCAAGATGATTTTTTCAGCTCGAGTAATCATCGATCTAAACGTCAAGGTCGAAATGTGGAACCAAACAATCTGGGACAGCATCGTGCCCAAATGGCAGAAGCTTTCTTGAATTCGAGGCAGCCCCCACAGTACTCCCTTTCTCCAACCCAACTCAGCTTGTTCCCTGGGTCATCTATGTCTGGAATACAAACTCAGTACTCTACTAACCCTCCTTCCTTAATGCGTGAAGTGACGCCTCAATTTGCTACACATCCAACTCCTGCAGTTCCCTACTCGCAACCAATATCAGGATTCAATATAATGGACTTCTCACCTAGTCGCGATTCGCCGGGCTACGATCCTCTAGACATGGTGAGCACATAGGGAGCTGAGTATTCATCCACGAAATGAGTTTAACATAAATTTAAACATTAATTGATCGCACTGAACTGCGCTATTCTTTGAGGAGGTAGGAAATAAAAATACAACTAGAATAATAATAATTTCACCAAATTCTGTTACAAAACAGAATTTCACTAAAAGAATCAACCGATTTTGAACACTAAAAATGTACTAAATAACAGGCAACGAGAGTTCATTGATGTACACTAAAAACGTAACGATAACATTCAAAATGCACAAAATTTTCTTTAGGTGCATTCCAGCTTCAATCATCTAATTTCTTTTTCCAGGAGTTAGTGGGAAACCTACCAATATTCACGGTGAGGAAAACTGGTGCATCTTGGCCTCGCCCTCCGACCACTTACAAGTTGTCGACTCGTCCTCGAGGAGACGTCATAGTATTCAACAACCATTTCGATGATCATCCAGTTTGGAAAAGAGATGGATCAAAAATAGATGATTACAACCTGAAATCTGTTTTTGAGCAAATGGAATACAGGGTTTGGTTATTTCCAAATACAACGAAGACTGAACTTTTCCAGGTTTTAGAAAAAATTTTAAGAAAAATAATTGGAGTAGATTCGCTAATTCTTTTTTTTTTAAGTCATGGCAAGGATGAGCGACAATTTTACTCAGCTGACATGAAGCTGGTAGATGTCAGGGACATTTGGATTAAATTAACGGATCAAAACTGCCCAGCGCTGAAGGATAAACCTAAAATATTATTCCTAAATTATTGTCGCGGCGAGACGAAACAGACCAACAGATTTTTCGACAACATCTCAGAAACAGAAGAAGACGCTCCAAAAGACGTGGCACTCGTGAACGCTAGTTTGCCGGGATTCAAAGCTCAGAGACTACCTACAGAAGGAACTGTTTTCATTCATAGCTTGTGTCAAGTGCTCTGTGAATCCGTTTGTGAGAAAGATATCCATGACATCATCAATGATACAACTGAACTTATGCGACAGAGAGGCGGAACTACTCCGTCTATTGAGTTCATAGCATTTCACAAGTTCTATTTTTTGTGATTGATATAAGTTATTCAGGTTTTCACTGCCTCATGTATTGAAGTGAGCTGTCTAGACTAATTTTCAAATCACGTAGAATTTTGGTAACCTAAATTGATCTAAAATTTATTCCTCTGAGCTCAGTTGAGCCATTAGGTGCACAAACATGAACTGATTTACCAGTAGTAATTTTTTTCATGGTTTCGTGTCAAAAATGCGCTGAAATAACTCATATTGCAGTAATTCATTAAGGTACGTTTTATGCGTGCTATTTTACAAAATTGTAGCATAACATCACACGACTCTAAATAAAATATACTTTTGACTCGATTTTAAAATTAGAGTTTTCAAAATCAAATTAATTGGGTACATTCAGCGTACAAAAGAAAATCTGACAGACCAAGTCTTGTTTCTCGTTAAGTCGCGCAGTAAAGAAATACTCTTTCAACTCGGAATGAACTTATTTCATATTTTATATAAGTTGTTGCGTGACTCTTACATACGTCTACTGACCTCTGCTTTTAGGTAGTTTGTTGCATTAAAAATATTCTTATAATCAAGGACAAAATAATCTAGTTGGATTCAGGAGCCCTTAAATTGAATAATTTATCCAGCAACGCTACCACTAAATATCATGGTGTAATTCTAAAATACAAAACACCGATAATCAGCAAATGTTATTAATGATAAAACTTTAGAAATATCCAGTTTTTCGATATGTAAACTTTGTAGTATATCGACATATCGATAAATTTCAAATTGTGTAATTTTTGGTTGAGTACAGTCTACGTTCAACAATTATTATATTACATTTTAACGAAAGACCTTGAATTATTGCATGTAATCCCAACGGTTCACTGTTCAAATTTATTTAGATAATTTTTCATTTTCGCACAAGCAACCCAACGTCGACAAATTTGACAATTCATTCTTCTTACTTGTACCACCACAGCAACATATAATACGCTGTGACTAATTCATTCCTTTTACTTGTACTACTACACCAACGTGTACATGTAAGACTGGCTTCGTTCCTGTTGCTCGTGTAGGTTGTTCTTTAACTAACACGCTGAACAGTCAGCAATCACTGAGTCAGAAAATTTATCGTGGGGGTGGATTTTGAGGCAAATATCAAATAGGTTTTTTCTAATAATGTGCCCCCTCTTTGTGATTCCATTTCAACATCCATTTTAAGTCAGTGAATGAAACATCTCATGGTGGAAAAAACACCACTTTATAGCCAAACCTGACTGAAGGTCTGCTAAATTTTATCTTCGGAAGTTTTAATTCATTTATTCAATTACGTTTTGTACTTCTATTGCATTTTATTGTAATGTATCGCTACGTGCTGGCTAGCGGCCCCACATATCTTCTGGGTGTGAAACACGAAACTGTTTCTGCCCTCTCAAGCTATTTAGGTTCCACATGTTACTAACTTTTTTATTTCACCTCATTTATTATGAACTATTATTTACTCTCACTGTCTAAAGACTTAATCTATGCTTGTCTAAGGGATCATGGTGTGATTACATTTGTTGTTTTGAATTTCTTGTTTTGAATGTGATTATTCTATTTTTAAGTTATTCAATTTTTGAACTGCTATGATACAGTTAAGTTGCAATTGAAATTAAATTACAAATTGAAGCTGAAGATTAATTAGTTTGAAAAGTAACTGGTCGTATATCTGTGGAAGATTGTGGCCTATGATTGGTCTAAATCGTTTAAAATTGACAATAAGAGATAATTTGTCATGATATTGCACCTGCATGTACCAATAAACGTTTTAGGAGCTTAATAATTGCAAACATACTGATTTTCAATTTTTTTCAAGCCTAAATTTTAAAATGAACTTTTTATTTTCTGCTCAAATTTCCCTAATAGCGGAGAACTTGTAAATTTTTTTCAGAATTATACGAGTCCGTTCTTGCACGTTATGTTCATTCCTATCCAATGAATAATCTCTAATTTAGTGCGAAAATGTTTCAAATTGGGCCCGGGAGTGACAGTCAAACTACATCATGGTATAATTGAAGGGTGGACAGCACTAGTGGACTACTTGCATTTTTTCCCGTGGTAAATATAATATATTTTCCACGGGAAAAAATGGAAGTAGTCCACTCCCGTGCTGTCGCTAACACAGCGCTGACAGAGGCGATTACGAACCAGTAGTTTACTATATGAAGGGTGGACAGCACTAGTGGACTACTTGCATTTATTCCTGTGGGAAAAAATTCAAGTAGTCCACTAGTGCTGTCCACCCTTCAATTACAACTAAAAATAGCATCGAAGTACTGCGTGTTTTCGAGGAGGCTGCTCCAACACGAGTCAGGTGATACTTATATCTTATCAAAGACTTCGAGCAAACTCTCATTGGTTGTACCATTCTCATTAGACATTACAGATCTGTTTCAAACTTACCTACTACTTATTTCACTAATATAGTAACTTAGAAGCTTAAGGCAATGAATAACTAAAATTAAATGAAAATCATAGAGAAATCACTCATTTATCTATACCTGTATTTGCCGAGTAATGTGCATTAGAAATTTTTTTTCAGTTCAGAGCTTGATTTGGCGGTTTTATGAAGAATGATGGATCGGAATTAAGCCTTCTCAGTTTCTTTAATTCATTGTCGTGTTTTTTTTTCAAAAAGACAACGTAGCACAAATACACCAGCGCAACACACTGAATAGTGATGAATATTGCTTACACAAGCCTAGTAATTAACAGATATCACGTGAACGGCAGGTCAGTATGTTCAGCAGAACTTCAGCTGCTTGCTCTGATCCAGTAGGGATAAGGAGGCGTGTCTTTAATTAAGGCGACTGGGTAGGATATTTTTCTGACCTGGTCAGCGAAATTCATCAAAGAAACGTCGTCTACCGCATTGACCAAGATATGCTGTCTACTACATTGACCGAGACAGCAGTCTACCACATTGACCGAGAAGCACCGTCTACCACATTGTAATAATATCCCATAGGCATAATTCCTAATGAAGCTGATACAAATAAACAGAAACACCTTACCATAACGTTAACATTTCTGTGAGCTGTCTTATACTGTCGCAACTTCAGCTCTGTCAAAATCCAGCGAAGCAGAAAGATTAAAAAAAATTATCTGACCGACCTAACTCATTGCCCTAACTTATTATGTGAAAACATCGACGGTTAAAAACATTTATGGTTCGAAAATAATTAAGATCTGGAGACATTTATCGACCTACCTTAAGGGCTCAATACATTTATTTTATGGTCTCAAGTCGTCTTTTAAAGTTAGGAATAAAAGCTTTTTCTATTTCATGTATCTACATAATCATGTTGGACATAATGTTCATAACTTTACATCCTTTGAATTTCTGTACAAACGGACACGACTTTGCAGTTCATCAATCAGAGAGGATTTAAGAAACTTTCAACTATTTGCATGGTATGAAATAGGATTTAACAAAAAATCTCAATAAGTCATGCGTTTATTGCATAATTTATTTTGAAATACGCACTCATTTTCTTAGTTCTTCAGGTGACCAAGGCAATGTCTCAAGCACGGGACAACTATTTTTTAACACAGTGGTTCATGGCCTTACATCGCGCTGGACATTGCAAATTTTACACATAGCCAAATTTCAAATATAACTCGACCGTAATTCATACAAATTATGCTTAAAAATGTCCTGTTTTAAAATATATTTGAACTTGAAGCCACCATGTTTTCTTTACCATCGTATATATGTTATATATGTACGAAAATTTGTTTTCTACAGATGTTTGTGCATTTATGTTTTTGTGTGCATTGCTACGGATAAAAATAAAATTTATGTGGTTAAATTAGGCATAAAATTATGCGTGGATTGTATACTCACAACAAGAACTACACACGGTAATTAAAAAAAATCACCCTTTTAATTTGGCAACAATGAAACTGCTAGCATTTGAGTTTTGACACAAGTTTTATATGAAGTAAAACATTTAGAAGATTTCCTTAAATTAGGGGGTAAAAATTATGGTTTTTAAATGAATAAAAACCAAAATTCTCTTGACAACTTGGATAACGGTTTGATCTAGCACTCTCGTTTAAAATTTCAGGCGAGAATCAAACTACTTCTTACATATATCACTTTTCATCTCATGTTAATTGCCTAGTTTCGTTACATGCACTTGATTTTTTATGGTATGCTTTCAGATTAATATCATTTGGTGACAAATCTTGAAAACAGCGTGGTCACGGGATGTATCCAAATCTCGAAACCAAGTGGTTTGAAAGCATTTCTTATAATGGAGTCATTATTTATTGTACTCAGTATGCTGTTGCTTCATCATGCTGAAACCATAGTTCAGCAGCTTCTATTTCTGGCAATAGTAACTCTTTAAGAATAATTTGATACCTCTTACCAATAACCGGGGAAGCTATAACAACATCGCTTTAAAAAAATAAGGACCAATTGTTTTATTAGTAAGTTCCAAATAAAAATGAAAATAACACGTAGTAAAAAACTTCGTTTCGCTTTTTTACGAATGAAATATGTTTAAACTTTCTACTGCTCCCAGCTTTAATTTTATCATCAAACGGAAAGTGACACTTAGATTTGAATCTCTTTGTACTCTGTGTTGCTTAATTGTTTGACAAAGCGCACATGGTTGATACAGTCACAACAAAAATAAGGTTCTCCTTTTCATTATCTACAGACGAACATTATTGTACACGCTTCTGAGAATGTTTTTCCAATTTCAATGTTAACATCCATCGAGTGAAAAAAGTCCATGAATTTCCTGGGAAAACTGGGAAAACCTGGGAAAACCTGGAAAACTTGGGAAATAAAATCATTGAATCTAGAACTTCGATAACCAATTGACTGAGAAATACAAATGCCTGAGAAACTGCTCTTCGAACAGACACAAATTCTATAGAAAACTATGCATTGTCTTTCAGTTCATTGTGAGACAATTCAAAACAACATTTGCTCTGCATTGTAAACTGTACAAATGTAAACAAAGTACTGTTTGCGATTACAGTAAAAAAATTATCCCACAAATGATACATAGAATAAAACCTGCATTATTCTACAGTAGAATGATTTTGCATAGGAAATGTGTGTATGTGTAAAATCAATACTTATATAACTGGAGTCAAGGAAGATGATAAAAAGATTAGACATTATCGTATTGCCTATAAATGCTTTCACTTTTGTATCTTGTAAGTTCTTGGTGAGACCATTAAAAGTGGCTTAACAAGGTACCGAGAAAATAGTTCGCATTACATAGGGTGCAAAAATCATAAGCGAGAGGCATTTTAAAGTATTTCTTAACTGATACTTTTAATTGGGTGTTTATACATATGTGCATAAAGGTTTGCTGTTCTTAGCCACTCCGATACCTGAAACATAATTCCCTAGGAGGCTAGAACAAAGAGCTAGAAATTGTTTTCCCGTAGCTGATCGACTACAGGAAGAGTTCGCAGGAGGCGTGCATCATTCAATCGTAAAAACGCGTAAATGGCACACGTGCGTAAAGTATTACTCGTTTTCTATGCGTGTATTTATTAACTAGAACTTCTTAGCGAAATTGGTTTGTCAAAATGAGTCTACGTTTCAAAAGTTGCCACATGCAAACAAAAATCTGTTATCAACACTTCTGCACTTCCCTAATTTGAAAACTTAAATTTCGTAGCCATTGCTAAAATAACCTGTTTTTGTACAACTCAACATCTTTGTTCTTTGTTTGAACGAGAATTCTATCGACTCATTTCACCTTGGACATTATTATCTTTTTGATTATTTTTTAAATTTCTCCGTTAATAATAAATTTAACTTCAACGGAAGCAGTGCTGGAAAAACCATCAACTCCTCCTCAGTGTTAATGGTGATGTGTCTGATGTAATTGGCTTAAAAGTAAGGAAACTTTTTATTGACTCGACGTATGATTTAACTTGACGTTTGCTGTCGTTGAAAATTTAGGAGCCGATTTTTCCTGTGCAGAACTCCGTGAGCCAATTGTTCTGGTGCACCATAAGCCTAGCTTGCAGGTGCAGGAAATCTTTGAACATATTTTGTTAGTGTATAATAAATCCATAGACCCATTTTACAAGCGTCGGAACTCCATGAGCATATTTTGCAATGGCAGGCGCGTCATGAATGCGTTTGGCCGTTGCGTTGTGGACCCTCGCGGTGAGCCGCTAGAACAAGCTCACTGAAACTAATCTTAAGATATTAAGTTACGATCCATTCGCTATAACAATTATACGTACTGTTGATTGATAACGGACCTACAGTCGTACCAGCGAAGCATTTTGTATATTTATTGGTGTAGGAACAGTTTGTTAAAAATATTGTTTGGATCGCGTACTAATAACATCAGTTTGACGTGTAGACTTTTTTAAATTTTTAAATGTATCCATCGAATAGGAAGCTTCCCGTACCAGTTGAGCTCCGTGGTAGAGAAACTGATAAGAAGTAATATTTAACTAAATATTTTTCATATAACAATTTCATTGATATCCCGTGCGATACAGCCTCAGAAATCGTGCATTTGTTTCTGACATTAAAAAAATGTGAGTTAGAAAGCAACTCAAAAATTGTCGTATGATAACTGTGAAAAAAATTTCAGTGTGTTACAGATTATCAACTTTTCCTGAAATAAACACAAAATGAAAATTGATCATTTCTATCGCTACAAAAATTATGTAGAATTCAATTCGTTGTCAATGATGGCCATCATCAAATTGGCTTCTGCTGAATAAATGTAAAAATAAGGCGGAACGTAGTCATTGAAGTGTGAAGCTCTAGTACCTATTGCATGCCTACCCCTATAATATTCATCAGTATTATCATGTTGTGCATGTCTTCAAAGACGATTCTGACATTGTCGGTGTCTGTTGCGGTGGTGAAGTGTGAGTAAAGTTCTCTCTTCGGACCTGTGTCTTTGAAACTTACAGTCAGGGCAATGGACGGCTTCCTCTCAAGCACAACGTCGAAAGGCATTTTTGAGACGTCCTGAAAAAAATCGAAAGTTCTTTCAGAGAGTCGTGAAAATGACATAGGAAGGAATTTTTTGATAAAAAAAAATATAACACTGTTTGAGGAAATTAAAAATAAATTGAAAACACTTCTGCGCAAAGGTTTCTATTTAAGAAATAAGAAACTTGAAAGGATGGACTAAGATGATGGAAGAAATTGAAAAGACAACTTTAAGATGTCATAGGATATTGAAAAGGCTTAATTAAGATCTGTTAAGATATTAAAGAGACTCCTTTAAGGGGTCATAAGGAATTGAATATACTTGTAGAAGATGTCATAGATACAAACGATGATTGAGAAAATTTTTCTATTCTCCGAAACATTTAGTTATTACTCTTAAAAAATCACAATTTGAAAAATGGTTCTTTACTCTACCAGTGAGTCTTTCTCTTTCAAAACCACTGATTTTTATAAAGCTTCAAATCTGTCATAATATCGTATCATCAGCTCTTTTTATACCGGCTTTTCACAGTAAGTTTCTTTTCTTAGCATCAAGCCAACCTCCAATGAATAAGATACAAAAATACATTTATTGTATGATGAAAATTGAATTTTTCGTGCGTTCCATAGCCCACTAGCATCTGAACTCTGAGAACCTGAACTTGAAAGTGAAGTGCATCTCAAATGGTTTTCGGGTTCTCACAATATGTAAGGCTTGGTTTCCTCACCAAAAAGAGTTCTCTGATGAAGCATCGAGTCTTCAAGTACTCTGGGTCCTCGCCAGCGACTTGATCTGTAAAAAAATATGAAATTGCTGTTAAGATGAAAAGTCTCGTTGGAAAGTAGGTGCTTAGTGAAACTCAAAATGATGATCTGCTCTCATGCAGAACTTACGAGTACGTGAGACTGGTGGACCCTGATGTATACATGTATTATATGTACACTAGCCAGTTCCCGTGGAAATTCCACGATTTAGATTTCACTAATTTTAAATTATTATGAAGATAAATGCATTGAAGATATACGACGAATTATTGTGTTTTAAATTGATACTTTTCATTAATATATACAGGACTTCCCTTGTACATCTTATCTAACGATAACGTGGCCCAGATAGTACCCGTTAAAATTCCTTGATTCAAAAGTAGAAAATTAAGGATCTATGAAATGAATACATTTTTCAGTTTTACCCGTGGTACCATCAGAATCAGAACATTTTTCTTGAATTTATACAGAACTTTCATTTTGTATCTTACCTAACGATAACATGGCCGTGTAAGAGAAGAAAGTTAAAAACGGAACAAACAGCGTGTTTTATAGTGATCCGGTGCCTTTGATATCCACAATACAATGCTTGTAATACATGCATACCCATTCTGGTTCCAGTTCAATAATTTTTCCTCAATAATAGATAGGAAGTAATGGGACGGACACACACAGATACAGAGAAATGGAGATACATAGTCGATTATATATGTAGATAACGTTTGACAATAATATATAAGATACATGTTCTAGTCAGTTTTGTCATGATTTCATAAGGACACATTATTTAGGGTAGTCAATGGTACAAAAAAGCTGACTTTTGTTAGACAAAAAGTGTCTATTTGAGAAAATATCAAAAATTTATCAAAATTAAATAGTTTGTGGAAAGCTTCGTCACCGATCAGTTATTTTTATAAATGCATGTGCATTTCAAGCTACTGTGATGTTACCATTGCACTTGGAATGTAAGTTCAATATTCTTCAGAAATCGAGTTGATTTGTGAAGAACTGTTGATTTTAGAGGCCGCAGGCTTACCATTGTGGTAAGTTAGTGACTCACTACCACTTTCTACTCCCTTCTGCTTAGTCCGTGTTGTTTAGTTCCTGTTGATTATTTGATGTTGCTTAGTCCCTGGTGTTTACTTTCTGTTGCTGACTCCTTGTTGCTTACTTATCATTGCTTACTCCTTGTTGCTTACTTCTCATTGCTTAGTCCCTGTGATTTTTTCTCTGTTGCTTGGTCCTTGTGACTTCCCTGCTGTTGCTTAACTCCTGTGGCTTACCTGCTGTAGCTTACCACTAGTGGGTAGTTCGTACATCGTTATAACCGAAAGCTAGTTTTTTAGTGTTAATCAAATTTCATGGCCAAGTTTACTGCAAGGTAGATTGATCATCGAGTAATGTTTCTAAATTTGATCATTTTATTCCTTCCTTGTTCACTCAATGAGAGTTTTATTGGAATGCTGTACTTTTTTCAACAATATATAGCAGCGTGACCGTCAGTCGTATCGATATGAATGGAAAACAAAACTCTGCTCTATCCGAGCACTTGATTAACTAAAAACTCTAATACGTATTGGGAAGATGTACCACAAATACTATTTGTGGGAGGGAAAGCTCTGGAATAATCTATTCCTCAAATGAAATTTTTCATCAAGCTCAGTAATACAATGTCACCTATAACCCCGTGTCTTTATGCTTACCTTTGGGTTTAAGTTCAAAGTTCTTGTAAGCAGGATATTCTTCTTCGATTGATTTTTTCTCGATGACCACTTTTTCCCTAAGCTTGTCTTGCTTGTTGAAGAACACGATGAAGCCTGCGGTCTGGAGAAACCTGGAAAAAAGAGATCACTCAAGTTCATTGTCTTCCTTATATTTGAGTAAATAACGAACGTCTTATCCGTTTTAAGTATACGTACTTCTTAGTCGTACATATTATCTATGCATACTGCATACACATTGTTCATGTAGGTGCTCCACATGTTTTACGTGCATGTATTACCTGTATATGTGTTTGGTTTTTGACCGCTCAACTCTCTAGAAAAAAATGTTCTGTACAAAAGTTTGGAAGAACTTTCTCGCAGATTTTCGAAGGGAGAAGGAAAAACATGTTCGATTAATAAAATTTGGCTCGATCACTGAAATACATACAAGTTAATTTGAATGCATGTAAGTATTTCGTATAACAAACACGATATATGTATGTATGCTCACCGAGATCTCCACACGCTCTCGAAGATGTCCAAAGAGTCTTCCAATCTGTTCGTGGAATTGTCCTCTATTGTTTTCAGGTCGTAACAATTCGTGGCCACCAAGAACAGAACTGCTTGAATACCGTCGAATACCTGAAGAAAAATTGTACCCGATGAATAATAGATAAATAGTTACTCAGCCCAGTTCGGTATATTGACAACGTGCAAGAAAACGTGCAACGGACTAGTAAAACATGAGTTCTAATAGCGCCATGGGTTAAGTCTCCTATAGTGCTTTGCAATGTGGAAAATACATTCAAGTGTTGAATACTGTAAACGAATCTTAAAGGATTTGAAATTTGTCGCGCCCGGTAAGTTTCTAGAAATAGTCAAAAATAACTTAAAGCAAAGCCTATGTTCGTTTCAATATATCTGCTCAAAGCTAGTAGCAAAATCAATTAGTTTACACATAATTATGGAATTACTTAACTTAAATTATGGCGTAAAATATACCTGCGTAAAGAAATTTCCTAAACATATAGTTTTCTAAACGTTTTGATGTGGATTGAAGTTTACATTCGAAATGAATGATTAAAAAAGTTGAATTGATTAACGAATTGGTGAAGGCATTTAAAAACAGTAATGATCAGTCTGTTAATTTCTCTAAAAGTTAATAATAACTCTGCTAATAATGATCATTGTTTGAATCCTAATGGTCTTTCATTTGGTTATCCTACGTTTCTCGTACAAAGTTGATACAAATGAACTCTGAATTAACAATTTGTGTTCACATCGAACATAAATCGGTTAAGGGGATTATCCATATTTGTTGAGATTTATATCGATTAAAATACTACAAAAAGTGAGTTGTCTAGGTTATAATAAACCATTGAATTAAACAGATCATTGGTTCATACAAAACGCCGTTAGATGGGACATACACCAACATTCGTATGATTTATTTTATAAGTAGGCTAAGGACACTTAATGAATTCGTTTCTACAAAAGAACTTGATAACTAGTATAATTCTCATGCACATATTTCCCTTCACTCACAGCACATTTACACAACACAACGCGTTCTATTCGAGCACTCTCACGCACACGTATTTCACCTTCGTACATTTTAACACTTCTGAAATCAGAAGTGCTCTTCTAAATCGCAAATCTTAGGTGTAAAGCACAAACGAAAATATACTCGACGAATTGCATTTTTTTCCATTTTAACCATACGTAATAAGCACGTAAAAATTTATGATCTACCTGTATCCACTTCTTTCTTTCTCCTTTTTGTCCTCCGACGTCGAACATCCAGAAACTTTGCTTGCCACCACCATACTTTTTTGGGACTTGAGCTTCGAATTCTAATTTGGATATGTCAGTGGTCATTCTTCTGCTGTTGAGGATGTCCTGGAACATGAATTAGGAAATTTATGAAATTAGTGACCTGGAACACGGATGATGAAATTAATGAAATTAGTTAGATTACCTAGAGAGAATGGTTATGCAGCTATACATTAGACTCTAATTGAAATATATATGATGTTGATTAAATATTTACTCTGAGAAATAACTATACTGTAGATTTTACGAATATTTAATCAAGCTAATATTATTATATATTAATGCATTAAAAAATCTGTGGTAATTTTTTTTCAAAATGTTATTTATGTTTATTTCTTTCTCTTATTTGATGAATAAAAGCCGTCTGACTGGCGGAGTGCCTCGCTAGGAGCAGCCTTAGTAACGCTTGTACTTTGCATATTCTTCATAAATAGACCTTCATCCTGACTGAATGCCCTCACTTTCTTAGACCAAAGTTACACATGGAGCGTCCGTGGAACTGACTCACTAGAATAGAATAGAATAGAATGAGGCTATAGGAACGAACCTTCTGGCCCATTCTTGGGTCGGATAATTACTTCGATAATTATTCGGTTGTTTACCCAAGTCCCATGCCGTATTTCTAGCCGCGTCAACCATGTCGGCAGCGGGATTCGAACCCGGGTCTTTCCGCTCGCAAGCGGATTCGCTCACCAGTCGACCAAGCTGGTGACTCACTCATGAAATTACTCACCATGCTGTGCTAAACTCACCTTCTCATCAGGAACGTACGATGTACTCCTTATTAATGACACTTTGTCCAGGAAGCTGTGAAAAAAGAAAAAAACTTATTTTGCGTAAATTTTTGAAACAGAAATAAAATATTTCATGCAAGGGCGAGCAATACGAGAACAACTACCTCTGTCCGGGCGATTAAAATTTAATTTCGGTATATTGTTAAATATTAAAGTTAGAATAACAGTACAAACATTAAATAGGAATCATGTAGCTAAAAGTTTTAGTTGCTTTACTTATACAACTCCAAAACAAATAAAATTTGAATATCTTGCGTATTTTTGTACGCGGAATTCAAATTTGAACGATGAGTCGGTAACATCAACTCAAAAAGAGAATGATATTCTTACTATTTCGCACAATCAATGAGCTGGTACTGATGCTGTTGAGAATACGCAGACTGCACGCCCTCGTCTCGCCAGAGAGCTTCCACGTGATCGTAAAATTGCTGAAAGAATATAATAAAAAGTTAGGTTTTTAACTTGTAATTTATTTCCTCAGCTTATGTTGCTTCTTTTTCAATGGCACAATTTTTCTTGCTTCAAATTCAATCCTTTTCTATTGCTTCGAATATCATTGCTCTGCTGCTGGCTTCATATGTAATTGCTCTCAAATTAAGTTGTTTTGGTGTTCTGATTAATTTGTATGCACTTCTAAATAAAAACTTTTGAGCTCACGCTAAACTTATTATGTTTTGTACATTAGGCAACATTGTTCACAGCATTTTCTGATGAATTAGTGGTGATAATATAATGAAATAAAAACCTCGCTACATCACCGAGCTCACATCCAACATAAACAAGTAGTTATGCAAAAAATCTATCATTGTTGAACTCCATCCTAGAACTAAAATCACCATCGTGCCACCAAAAATACTGAAGAAAATAAATAAAAAGAAAGTAACTGAGCTGCGTGAAGCCCTCGTGCCACTGAAAGCATAGAATAAAAATTAAATAAAAAGAAGTAACTGAACTGTGTGAAATAATGGACGTACCTCATCTAAGACTTCATTGATTTTCTCGTCCTGTTGTCCACCTAGGATTTGTTTGCCGCATGTGAGGACGTAGTCCATTGCTGTGACGTTGTCGGGGTTAGCCAGCTCACACCCAACCTTCGCTAGGTTCTGACATATCGTCACTATGGACTCCAAGATATTCTTACGAATCTCCACTGCCTTCTCCTTTTTTTCTCTGGATGACAATAAGATTACAGTGAGAATTCCAAGTATTCTAAGCGATTATGGGAAATTAAATCGAACCAATACTTCGAAATTTAAGATTAAGATTAAAGCAATTGAAACTCCTGTAACAAACATAAAGCATAATACACTAGGGAAAAAAGTGTTCGTTCATTTCAGTATGAGATTTGGACAAACTTCCACGTATCCAAACTCTGTAAAGCTTGCACAAAATATTCTTGATAAGGTGAGGATAACAGCTTCATGGGGAAGAAGAGAAACGAAGATGCAATTGTTGATAAACATAATTGATTTAAAAGTGAAGTACAAACAATTGGTGTAACCAAATATCTGGTGGCACATACAGCTATACTGATTAGTTATGTGTGTTTTACGTGATTTCACCGTTTGCAATTTCGTAGTATGTTACTACGGCCCTTTAACACTTTATGTATATTGTAGTATATTCTTTTCTGCACACTGCCTCCAAATCACATATTATTTTAGCTCCTATAAATGAATTCTGTTTTACAACATTCACATATTTTCAAAGAAATTCATGCGCGACGACTGACTAGGTAAGTGTAAGGCATTTATATTGTCGTGAAAACTACATTCGTGAAAATCTTTCTCACTATTCTTTGGATCATTTTCGATGTCATAATATCATCACTACCCAAGTCCACGACCCTATAACTGACGTTAGCTCATCTGCATTCTGTGTCTAAGTGAGACCACTTGACACAAAACTCGTAATTTCTCCACCGCCACGCACCGTTTCTAAACAGAAAAGTACCACGCGCTCTGCTGCTCTGTGTCAACTACTTGGATCGTGAAAACGTTACTTGGTAACTTGGAAAAATAGATCAATGATCTTACGTCCACAGTCCTAAAAGTAATGATTTATAAACATACTGCATATATATATATATATATATATATATATATATATATATATATATATATATATATATATATATATATATATATTATATATATATAAGTAAATATGAATCATTAGTCTATCACAGACCGTAAAATCAAGACAACAGTGTGTTTGAAGAGCAAAGAAGGCACCATTTGATCGAACCCCAAGGGGTTTGCACCACGATGGAAACAGCAAATTAAAAAACAAAATCATTTACTAGAAATGTTGTATATAAGCTGTGCATATGGGTGACTGCGAACTTAAGATCAGCATAGTAAGGATTGTTAATACTTTATCTACGATACCGCTTGTAAATTTTAAAAATCATGAAAATTAAGCGCCTTTAAGTTGTAAGTTATTGGTAAATATTGGGTTTGCTATCACAAATAGTTTTCCTTTCAGTGTGACTAATAAAGTAATCTTCACCTGTGACTAAAGAAATCTAATCTTTGCTCACCATTCTTTTGTAAACGAATGATCATTTATTCATACAACCTTGTTATTTCCAAAACAAATTACTGGAGCAAATGCAGATGTAAAATGCCTAGAAGAATGACTGTTTCTTGCGTATTTTGCTCTACCTTCATGGCTTACGTTTCGAGTTGATGAATAAGCGTTCCCGCCGGCCTATAGATAATAGAATGAACGTACTGCTAAGGAAAATACACAAGATATCAATAGATATGTTACTTAGAACATATTTTTTGATAATTGTCACTAAGGAGGTAATATTTTAGTAATTGTTACTTCAGAGATGACACTATGTATCCTTCCTAAATACATCTTATTTATAAGAAGACACATTAGATGTACTATTTTTGAGACACTTAGTTAAGCAATTGCTACTGCAACACGATTAAATCATGAACTAATTGTTAATTACCGACGAATAAGAAATATGAAAGGTAATCAAATCCAACTGCTTGATGTTATCGCTGGGACCGACTTAAAATAGGTTTTGCAGGTGACAAACTTAAAACTTTGAATGGTAACGCATGCTCCCAGAAACACGAAGTCAGGACAACCATAAAGTAATCACAAATGTGAAATAAATCCTCACTCTTCTGTGAAGCCATTGTAGTGAAGGATTTTCATCTGCTTGATGATAGTTGTCTTGCCTGACTCTCCAGCTCCTGTAACAAGACGAGATATTAGTAACTGATTTGTAACTTCTGTAACTGGCATGTAACTTGTAACCTTTGTCCTTAACTTGTAACTTGTAACTGTGGTAACTGAGTTGCAACGTGTTACACCTATAACTGATTTGTATCTTGTAGCTCTTCATAACTTCTTGCTTGCCATAACTGTAAAGTTTGTAGAACTCTCCGCTTGCGAGAACGCAATTTTTTGTCAGCTGTTTTGTGAGTCTACTACGCCTTGCCGTGCAGGTGTTAGATCTAGGGTGTGAAGTTCGGGACAAAGGAAATTGAGTACTTCTTCATTGTTGTTCGTGTTGCCTGAGCATAGAGAAGAGGAGGCTAGAACAAGAAAACTGGGAGTTTTTTTTCCTTTAATGAACTTTCTTTGAGTGAACCTTGAATGAACTTTGAATCTACTTCCCCGTATGAACCTTAAATGAACTATCTTAGAATAAACTTTGGATGTAATTTCCTGTATAAATCCTAACTAAACTATCCTTGAATGAAATACGCGTAGAATTCAGGAAGAAAATGCAAGTGAATGCACAAGTAATTTACCTCGGAAGTGCAACATTCGATGCTGATGTCAACCACTGTAATGTTCAATATAGCAATATATAGATAAGGAAGCCACATTCAACCAAATTATACCAGACGGCAATATGTATTGTCAGAAGTTTTTGACGTCGGACTTGCAACGTATCAATTTAACGGAAAACATTCGCAAAACTTACAATTAGCAATTGATCTTGGGGGAATGCTGAAAGATAAATAGTGTTAAATTTCGTCAGAAAGTAGGAAATCCCTTCAACGTTTTTTCTATTGACCTAAAAGTTTTATAGCATTTGCACGTGGCTTTTTTGAGAGATGGATTCAAATTAAAAAGTCAAAATTTGGTGCCTACAAATATTTCCAAAACTAAAGTTATGGTCATTTTAATGTTAGATCATTCTTGATTCATGATTGCAATACATAAAGTTAGTCGTCAGTGTTTACGGACATAAGTGTTCAAATCCGCCAAAGACTTTTTCCCTCCTCTGTTAACACAATAACCGGTAGGAAGAGAATTTTTCTGGCAGGGTAAACAAGTATAACGAAGACTAAAATGGCTCTTAAATATGCAAAACGCTGAAACTGAAAAACAATGCAGTACACATGAAGACATCAATCAAAAATAATATAATATTTTTGAAATTTAATTCTTTTGTTAATCCCAATCATTTTCTCTTACCTTGTTTGCTTCGATTGTGAGAACATAATCACCGTTTGTGGTATTATCAATCAATTTTTTCATGTCACTTAAAAATCTCAATAATAAGGTATATTAAACCCCAAGGTTGAATATTTGGTGTCCCAACAAGATTGTAATAAATTGTTTTTTTGCTTTCTTTTAATAAGACATATTTTATTCAAAAACATATGAGTGGAATCTTACCACTGCTAGTGAAAAATCTATACAACTATGATACAAATGTTGCTTTCAATTTTTCGTTGCTTTAACTCGAAACTCGACCTTCGAGAGCATTTAATCATCTAAACCAGCTGCTTCAGTTTATAGATAAAAGGGCGTAATACAAAGAGTTACTATTCTCGCCTCCTTAAGGTATTGTTGAAATTTTTACACAATCATAATAAACTCGAAGCTTTAACTCAGGTTCAAAAATTTATGATATGTACAACAAATTTTAAGATAGAACCATCACCCATATGTTTTTCCATCGAATCTATGCCAGCATTTTCTCTTTGGGTACTAAGTAAGATATATGAAAGGGACTTCAATAACTCTCCTCGAAAGCTAGCGTGAAATGAAACTACATTTAAGAACAAGATCTACGTAGTATGAACAGATAAAACTTGTGATTCAACGAGAAAAAATCTTGTTCCGATGAGCAAAAAGTACCCAGAAAAAATGGATTATTTTAATGCAAGTTATTTTCTATAAATGAATTATGAAACCTGCTCTTTCGCCTCTTTAGACCAGGATGGTCAAGTGCAGAATATAGTCATTCCCGAGTGTGGGCTTCTCAGCTTTCCTGCTGCTGGTGTCCTGTTGTCATCACGCACGAGCGCAAGCTTACTTCTGCTATCTGACTTGTGGACGAATAATTCAGCAAGCACGAAGGAATCAAGCCGTACACTTATTCATGTCAGCCGTTAGATCACCATAGGAGTGTCTTTTCCTACCCTTTTACTGGGAAGACGTTCTAGGAGCAAACTTTATGAGAGTTCACTATCATTATAAACTGATTAATGTAGATCATTATAGTTGCCGCATTTAGGTCACCAAGTTTGGTTTTCCCTCATTGGTAAAAATAGTCACCGTTTGAAAGTAACAGATACAAGTTAAGGTGCACTATTTGAAAAAAATTTAATTTACTTTTTAATTATTGGCCAAGCTCAGACCTACGTGATGACAGTCTTCAAAAATTGTTGACAATAGCCTTACAGTAGAAATACGCATTTCATTGACACCAAATAGTAACAGAGTGTGATGTAATCCAGTTGTATGTACACAGAGTGGTTTGTATGGTAATAAATTTATGGGTTTTGAAAACATATACTATAAGCCTTTTCGTCATTTTAGGTCTGACGCTCGTAAATTTATGTATGTGCCCAGGACTACTATAACCAGGACGTGCATCGCCATGTAGCTGACTACGGTAGCGGAGGCCAGTTCACCGAGTTCAGTTAACCTCTATCTGCCATAGTACAAACATGTCGTAGTCTGTCGCTCGGCTTGAATCGGACATTGTTGTTTGTTTCGAGGCACATTGCTGCATTTCTAAGTGGATACTGTTTGTTTACAAAGTTTATTACTAATTATATGTATTAAAAATGCCGAACAAGTGTGGGGTTGTGTGAACAAGTGAAATCCCTCCCAGTATCTTCAATGTGCCTTCTTCATGTCTGCCATCTCCAAAACCTGCATCTCCCCGGCGAAAGTGGAAGACCAACAACTGAGGTATTTTCTTCAGAAGGATAAGATTACTTCATTTGAGGCTTTCAAAAATAAACGTAACCGGCAGAAGCAGTACAAGAACTTGATTATTTCAAGATCGAAAGAAAGGCTTGTGTGTTTGTTCATGACCGACAACTTCAGTGAGTGCAGCCTGTCTGTGATTTTCGAAAACGAGCCCACTTTGTGTTCGCCACTAACGCTCAGTGCGTTCAAGAACGGCATTAGTGTACCACTGTTTAAGATACTTCATCCCAACAATGGTTTGAGATCGTATACGCAGTCCGACGAAACTGTGCGCTTGGCAATGAACTATGTATGACATCCTGTTTGACAAAACGATCCAAAATGTTGTCACCCTTCAAGCTCACACGTCAGCCTATGTCGACACCGAGATGGAAAAGAAGTTGGTATTTTTGACGTCTGTTGGAACTTTTATCACAGAAACAGTTTTTCATGAATGATTGTTTTGCTCTTCAATCATACCCGAAGTGTAATTATGAACAGCTCAGAGACTTTTTGGTGCTGCCATACAAACGCAAACTGCAGTACATCACTTCATCTATTGACAAGGACCAGGTGCTGAGGTAAACATTTGACAAAGTTCAGACACTGCAACAGAAGAATGTGTTTCTCTTGGTAGATGAAGTACAGATTCGCCCAACTGTTTCAATTTCTGGTGGGTTGCTGAGTGGCATGGCCGAGAACAACCGAGACTGTAAGGCCACTTCTATTCTAATCACTAGGTCATTGTAGTGCCACAGCCAAGCATCCTCTTGACAACGACCGTGTCTGGTTTATCCTTTTTGACACAGGACATTTGCTAAACAACTGCATCCGCAACAACTGGATCAGTGAGAAGGGCCAGAAGATCAGTCTTGACAATGAAACATGGCATCATTTGCAGACGTCAAGGAACTGTACGAGTCAAAGAAAAGCAGTATTCTGACGACTACTACACTCACTCAATTGGCTGTCAACCCCTCAAATTTGCTGTCAACCCCTCAGAGAAAGACTAGCAGAAGAATGAAGTCTTTCAGACCTCTGTCAAGGAGGCCCGGTTGGCTGACTAATCGCTGCAATTTGGTAGGTTTTTGTTTCTATGTCTGTTTGTTTATATGCGTGAATGTTTGTATGTTTGGTTGTTTGCATTGGAAAAGATTTAACTATAATCAACTTGTAAAGTTTAAAACTGCAGCAACTCGGCTTTCTATGAAGTGGCCACTAAGCTTATACAATAATACATGTTAAGTCCGGTTAAAATTGGTATTTCAAAGCATTCCAGTGCTTCAAACTATTTAAAATTCACTGTAAAACCTTATTATCCATTCTATTGCTTGAAAGAAGTAATTTTTGATCAATTTGTCCGATAGAAAATGTTATGTTACTAAGAATGCAATGGCCTCCGCTACCGTAGTCAGCTACATGGCGATGCACGTCCTGGTTATAGTAGTCCTTGGTATGTGCCTAATCAGGATAAAAAACTAACATGAATGACCATATATACACTGTGATAAAATATATGTACATCTGAGCTCATGATAGAGTGTACTGTCAGCCATCTTTAGTATCAAAGAGTTGTATATCACAAACAACTATCACTTTAATGTATAGGGAAAAAGTTTCATGCGCATCTTATAACAACTTTACGGCTCTCTACCTTTGAAATAGGAGTATACTCGTATTTTCTAAAGGAAAACTAATCAACAACTGCAAGCATCAAAGTAAAGACTCATTCTACCAAATAATTCGGTATAACTTTTATCATCGTTCCCTTTCCCATATTAATGTTATGAGTGCAGCGATTAAGTGATATTAATTGTTAGCATTTGGCAAGTTATCGAAGCAGAGGGTAGTAAATACAGAACACATGTACATAGCTCATCTGTACTCGTTCCTGAGGGTGAATTTCAGATACAAAATGCCTGATAAATAAGATAACGTTTAATTAAGAAACAAGCAGCAGTCCAATTAAGGGAAAACTGTATTGAATCTCAAGCATAAGGTTTTCGTTTGAGGAAGGACTGTTAAATTACGGGTTTTTGAGTTGCATGATTAAATAATTGTTTTATCATGGGTGAAGTAAACTTTCTGCAGTATCGGTGTCCCACAGGGTGGAGCGTTTTACCTAAATCAAGGTATCTAAAGTCCTCGAGGTAGCTGAAGCTAACCGAAAAGGACCGCCTAGTGCTGTCAATCATTGTTTTGAAAAATCATGATGTGATGAACAAAAAATAATAAATATTACATAATAATAATTGCAGCAAAACCACAAATAACTTCAGTGTCACCCAGAGTAGTTACTGTGAGCGTACAAACTTAATACAAAGTTAGGGCAGCATTATCTAACCAACATTTGTTCCGTATCAATATTATATGTAAAGTGAAAACATCGAGCCAACATTATTACCAATTGTTAATAGGCTAACGAAAGAATTAAATTTTTCATGACGAATCCGGACCCCCAGTTCTTCTCCAGCACTGAGCGAGTGCGTGCTGAGAGATAAGTAATCTGACCGCAGTGCTCCAGTTGGGCCCTGAAGCCCGGATCTTGTTGAGCGAGGTTTAGAGCTGTCATACCATTGTATTTTTGGGGTCTTTAGGGAAGACTCCATACGGGACAGAGTTATCACTTGTCTCGTTTTGCTCGTGCAAAATTACAAATTTTATCAAAGAAACGCTAATCCTTTCTGAAACATTTTTCTCTATTATTAAAAGCTGTAAATTCAAATCTGACTTTTTCAGCCCCTCATCACACGATCAAGCTCCTTCAACATTTGGTTGCCTCTCATTTGTCGACATTTGTGCTTCCATTTCCGAGGTCCGGAATCATTATTCTCACCTTTGATAATGGTACGCTGTCAGCCAAACACTTTTAATGAGAAACAAGATTGTATATACAGGGTGGCCCATAAGGAAGGTACCTTTTTAAAATTATTATAGCTATGAAACTGAAAATGGTAAAGAGATTTGGTTAACTCAGAATGAAAGAAGAAATTTCAAAGTTTAGTATAAATTTATAAACGAAATACTAAAATACGTTTATCTATGGAATACAATATCTTTTATATGACCTCCATTATTAGTCAAACGATGGCGTGCGCTTTCAACGATACTGTTCATTACTTTAATTAATGTCTCTGGTGAAATGTTGTTGATCTCTTGAAAGATATTTAGTTTCAATTGCTGTAAAGTGCCAGACATTTCAATGTAAATATTTCCTTCAAGTATCCCCAGAGAAATAAATCAGGAGCACTTAGATCTGGAGATCGAGGCGGCCACGGTATATCACCAAAATGAGAAATTATTGTTTGGAAAAATTGTTTTTTAAGATTTGCATTGTATCTTTCGCTGTGTGCGCTGTAGCTAGATCTTGTTGGAAAAAGGTAATCTCTGTGTTATTATCACCAATTTCAGGTATCAAATAGTCATGAATCATCTGTCTATACAGGTTCCATTAACACAAATTACATCACCATTAGCATCTTCAAAAAATATGATACAATGAGCCTTGAAGACGTGATGCCACACCATACTGTTACTTTATCAGAGTGAAGTGGACGTTCATGATTTTTTTTTGATTTTATGAAAACCAGAATCTGCAATTTTGCTTATTAACAAAACCATTGAGGTAAAAATGTGCCTCATCAGTTATTCTTAAATTCTTAACAAAGTTTTCATTTTCTGCAAGCTCCAGAACTCTATTCGCAAAATCTAATCGCTTTTAGTAGTCCGTAGGATGGAGTCTTGAGTTAATTGAATTTTATATGGATGAAACTTTAAATCTTTTACCAAAATACGTTGCAGTGAGGTACGTGACATTCTCAGTTGAATTGAACGTTTCCGGGCTGACGTTTTGGGCCGATCAGCAACAGTCGTTGCAACAAGCTGAATTGAAGCACCAGTTCGTATGGTCCGTGGCCTGCTACAACGTTGTCTGTCTGCTGTTGTCCCAGTTTCTTTAAATTTCAATACCAATTTTTTATGCACTTCTTCGAATGACTTCTTTCAATACCATCAATATTCCTGTAATTCCTCTGGATTGCAGTAACCGAACAATTATATCGGAAGTAAAATTCCATTATTATTGCTCGTTCCAATGCGTAGCGATTCATTTTGAGGGGTGGATTTTATGAATTTTTTGGGCAATATGTTGTGATTATCAGTAGACTTGATATGCTGGTAGAAAACTTTGAAATCTCTTCATTCATTCTGAATTAACTAAATCTCTTTACCATCTGTAGTTTTATAGCTATAATAGTTTTAAAAAGATACCTTACTTATGGGCCACCCTGTTAATATAAGGTCACATGAATATAGATGCATATACTATGTGTCTCAATAAATAGGTATGTTAACACCAGATTTTGTTCAAGCATGTGAGACAGTTAGGTTCGAGATTGTAAAGAGCAATGTTCATTTTGTGTTTTCCCTCCTTGGTATTATTAAGTTTCATTTCACTCATATTTGAGTGACAATTAAGTCTGCTAGAAGAAATATTTACCATTAAATTTATTATCTATCATGTTAGTTCATATTTTTATCATACGTGTGATTTGTCCTAGAAATTGACAAACTAACCGTAAATGAACACTATCTGTACATATACATATAGTGCATATACGCACGCTGTACATAGTGTATGTATGCCCATATATGACATCTGGATTAAACTATTAAATTATAAAATTGGCGAGCCATTAAGTTTTGTGTAGAATTTTACAGTGCTAGATAATGAATTACTCACCAAGCAGCAAGAGTTTCAGGGCCTTATTGTACTGTTTCATCCATTTGGCAATTTCTTTATCAATTTTCCTGTTTTTCTTCTTTTCTTCGTTGTCGATGCAGGTTATCATCACAGATTTTAAATTTTGAGTTTATCTAAGTAGAAAGTAAACTTGACAAAATTTTTTGTTTTTTAACAGTAAACCTGGTAAGAAAATTTTGAAAAAAACCTGGGAAGAAATGTTTAACAAAAAACTTGACTACACAAAATAGGAGCTGAAAACTTTCAATAAAATTGAGCTGAATTTCTATAGAAGTAAATTGATGCGCAGTGCCTGTAACAAACGAAAAGTTTGTAAGTGGAAGCACTACTACCTGTCTAACATGCCTTTTTGCTATAAACTATTTTGTATAATGCAAATTTCGCTGTGAACATTTTTAGTACATGGAAAAAACAAATAAAAATAACACATCGTTTACTACGATTGTATTCATATTTCCAGAAGCTGACTCATATCAGGTCTCCCAGCTCCATTCGTGAATTAAAGTCAGGAAACACCGTAACAATTTTCTCATCATACACGGTTCCCTGCACAGTTTCTTACCCTATTGTTAACATTCACAACCGAGCTTAACGTCATCCTCATTAGTGTTCTAGGTCATGAGAGTCGGTTGGCAGCGTTCATGATTGACTCTGTAATTATCGACTCATTTACTAACGTCAGTACTCAGTTAAAAGTTTATCTGATCGACTATCTAAGATAGGTTTATACAATACGACTGATAACATTTCAACCATACGTATTTTTTTCATCAGTTATCTGATTTCTCTGTTTTTATTCATTTATTGCTTTACTTACTAGCCAGTTACGAAATTAGTTCTGTTTCTGACATTTTAAAATTTATATCCACAGTCGCTAGTCCAGTTAGTTCTGTACAACTACAATTACTAAATAAAAGAAAAATCATCGTCATAGCAATACTTCCTATTCAAAATACTTTTTGGTTAGTTTGGTGCATTTTTAATACTGTCAACTGCGAGTCAACATGCATGTCAATAAGCGTATCAACAAGTATATCAACAGGAGTGTGAAAAAACATGTCAACCAGCGTTTCAACATTCGTGCCAACATAAGAGTCAACGTATGTACCAACCGGCATGCTAATATTCTCTACAATAACTTTAATAACTTACTGGAGCCGTGTCAACATGAGTGTCAACGTGTGTCAACACTCATCACGATAACTCTCGTAAGATAGCCTATTTGTTTCAACATGTCTGTCAACACTGTCTCAGATCAACAGTAGAAGTAACATTACAGTCTTTATCGCCTCACACAATCCTCATACTGCCAACCTCCATCACTTTAATAACAAATCTATCGTTGACAAGACAGATCTGTAATCCAGCATGAAATTCTGAACTCAATGAGTATTACAGTTCTTATTCCTATGTATATTTTCTGGTTCCAAAACGGAGGCCCACATACAACATGAAACTTTCACTTTTTCTCTTTTTTGTTTCAAGTCTTCGATGGTTTTGTTGCATGGCTGTTGAGCGGTGGTATCATTTTTTAATTGCAATGTAATTATGTTCATAGTGAACGAAAATAAAAAATTTTATAACACACCCGAGCTTTTACGAATTATCGTATACAAAAAAAGTGCTACTGCGTCTTTATTACTTCATCTACCATCGAATGATAGATGATGCATATGATGAAAATTCACACCACGGAAAGCACCAGGGCAATTTATGCGTTATCTGGAGAAATGACGTATATGCCATCGATAAGACGATCTTCTTAGTGATCACACTACGTCTGTTGAATGAGTCATTAAGTCTTAAATACGCCTCTGCACGTCAGTTCAATTGTATTTCCTAGATATTTGAACGATGGTGGCATGTATCCGGATTAATTTTTGACAAGAGCAAAGTGTATATACAAATCCACTAAAAAAACATAAAATCATTATGAAACTAGTGACTCACAAACACATTTTTTAGTGTCTGAGGTGTTCAAAATGATCGGTTTAGTTTTCTCACATGAGTCAGCTATTGAAAATATCGAAAACAAAATGCATTACGTAGGATAATGCTTAATTAATTGAACACATCATGCAAACGTGATCCATTTGACAACTGGTTTCCATTTAATAACTTAGACTTAAGGGATAGAAGCGATTTGTGTTCTGTAAACTGTAAAAGCTTCTCTAAGAGGACATTTTCTTAGACTGGAATCCACAAGCTCTATGATGCTACAAGCTGTATCCAGGTCTTTCTCCGTATTGCAATACTGAGTATCGAAACAAATCATTTGTCGACATTTTACGTTTCGATTGTATACCTAGACTTTGTAGATATTACGTTTACCCTAAGGTAAAAATGTAAAATTTCTATATAAGCCAACCATAAAAAGTTTTCATAGTGTTTGTCAGGTGCCCCAGCTCAAAAATGTAATCTTATCGCATTGTTTCCTGTGAACAAAAGACTTTTTGTTCATAATTAAGGAATTAACTTGATTTTAAGGAATAGAACAGTAACATAGTTACTTATAGTAATATTTTAAAGCAAAAGTCTCGTCGAGACTGATGGGTTAGAGAGGGTCAGAGACTTACAGTATCATATCAGTCACCTCAGGGTCAAAATCTACATAGATTTTTATGAGGTTAAAGCCGTGTTGTGATCTTTGGTTGGGGTACAATATCCCTTATCAAATTGAAGATCTATAATCAGGGTTCTCCATTTATTAATATTATTTTGTATCATGGGATAACAGCAGGTGGTCAACAAGGGTTAGTCTGAGTACTTGACAATATGCCGACGACAAAAAGTTCTGAGAGAATATTCCTGAAAACCCAATAACGTCCACTTGATCACAATGTCTGCATGATAATGTGATCAAGTGTAATCGAGGGAATGTATGGCGCGTGAAGACCACCTGGGTAATCTATTGAAAGCTGAGAAGACCGAAGGAACTGAAAACTTCTAATGACATAAGCCAAACTATAATGGGGCATCATTGTTCTTATGAAATGAATGTACTGATTACTCCAGGACGGCCACTTTTGGCAGAATGATAAATTTTGAGTCCATATCTACATTTTCCTGAAGGCTGAGAATAATGTTATTAACGTGTTTAGGTATTTGAAAAAATAGTATACTGATGTTCGAGCGTACAAAAATTTACGCCATTATACTCGTAAAATGGACCTTCAAGAATTTTGCCCCACGGATGAACTATCTAGGTTAGCCCATTTATCATTCTTGAAAAAATAATATAAAGCAGATACATGAGAGCATGATTTGTTTTTGAAATCGAGAAAAATGTGACGTACACTTTTTATGCTTTAGCTTTTCGAACACTTTAGGATGCTGAGCTGGACTTCTCTGACAATTCGGCAAATGAAGTATTGTAGGAGTTTGAATTTAGGTTATGTTTACTACATTTTAAAGCGTTTTGAACTTGCAGACACCTTGAACTAGTCTATTTTTCAATAAATTTCCGCAATTATACTTACATCAGAAATAATTTGTCCACCCCACTTGGGAAAAACGAAGTACATTGTTGCTACTTATCTCTCATTCAAAGCCCAGTGACCAATCCTAAAATCGTCTTTTTTGATGTCAAACAAATGACCATTTTCGTCATTTCAATGGAATGAAATAAAGTATCAAACACTAAAAGAGGAACAATAAGAGGGTTTTGTTAGAGCGAATTAAGATGCAGACTGCAGTACACGGTCAATGTGACGAGCCTTAGTGTACAGGTTGTCCCAGCGTTACAAGGCCCAAGAAACACAGGTATAACTTAGGAAGTTTTAGTCGTATCAGATACAAATATACCTTAGTAAGGAGAATAAAACTGTTTCTTTTGGGACGCAATGTCTATGTCTTGGACTATTCCTCTCTGATGGCCACATTCAACTCTTGATCATTCATGCCCCTCATGATCATGCTAAGCCCCACCTTGAATAGTGATTTAGGTCTGATAGCATTAATTCCTCATTCAAAAGAATTAATTGACATTCAAAAGAATTAATGATCCATAATACCTCTTTTGAATGGTGTATTTTTTTATCTACGACTAATACTTTTTGAGCAGCATCAGTTTCTTTTCGAGTTCAGTAACGTCGAGAAACCCAGCACATGTGTTCGTATTGTTTGCAATTTCTTTCTCCGCTTTCACTTATTGCATGTGCATTGCAGCTCTATTGAAGAAATTTATCAGTAACCACAACTGGAAAAGCGAAGGCCAAACAACCGCGAGTCAATGGCGATCAAACGACTGTATCCAACGAGTCTGAACTGGGAGGAAGGCGTCGTAGTCTTTCACCGGCAGATAGCGATGTAAACCAGGCACTAATTTTCTTAGAGAACGCAATTTAATAGATTTAAAACATGTGAAATTGCGTGAGTAGAAGCAAAGTTTAGCAAAATACTTTCTCACCCTTCATGACTAAAACTAAATTACAGTTTTTAGCGATTGATAAAAAATTATGCATCTTTAGAACTTGTTGCTGCGATCACAACAGTCAAGAAAGCACTAAATGGAACAAGGTAACTTCGCTACCATAAATGACGGATTGAATAGAATTAAAGTAGTATCTGATAAGAGAGCACCTTATCAGCTCTGTGGAGGTTGAAGGTTGGCATTAGCCGGTCTGGTCGTGGCTCAATGAAAAGAGATCTGAACATCGTTACACGTCTAATAAAATATGTTCACAATTCATGTACATGAGCTAAAGTCGATTCATATCGATCATATTTAATTTGTTAAATTACAATTTTAAATTTATTTGTTGTAAAAAAGTAGAAGAAAATAGGTACTGTTCCGCTAGCAAGTTTTTCTTAAAGCACGAAGTTCAGAAAAATCAATTTTTTCTAAAAGTGAGAAAGTTGGTTAAGAATTTTTGGTTGTTATATAATTTGATTCAATTTCGCTAAATTATTCCACTTACAATATTTCGCGTCCCTCCTATACACCAACACGAATGCATTGCATGACTAAGTCCCAAGCGCAGGTACAATAGCCCTCTCAAGAATTTACTATATCTGCTCATGATTCATCATTGTAATATTTAACAGTAATATTTTAAATGTTAATGTATCGGAAATTATGTCATTAGTATGCTAAAAAATTTAGTATTTATCAATGTAGTAAATGGTAAAGAGACGTCTTTCTTTAGTTATTTTTCAAGACAAACTTTTTGTTCGATTTAACGTATTCTCCTTGCATCTAGTTCTACTACTGTACTCGGATTCCTTTCCATTTCTCATTTTTATTGCTGCTATTTTTACCGTTTAATTTCTTAGATTTTCTAATCACATCTGATTCGCAGATTTCCAGTAATGTCCTCATTCACTCCAATGTTCCTATCCAGGCTCTTCTTAATCTGAAATCACAGTTAATACATCATTATGCCTAGCCTACTAACGATCCAGGTCGTGGGTGTGGCTTAGAAAGGATGTCTCGCTTACTTGCTGTAGTTCTTTCAGGAACTTGGGACAGTGTGCGGTGCGCGACAGAGCTACTCACTCAGCAGCGCTCTGCAGCGAGCACAAAGTACTCACGTGCAACCCAGCATTACGGGACCAGAAAAGAACCATGTATAACTCAAAAAACTTTACTCGTAGAAAAAGCACAAAAATCAATGTGAAGCGGATGAAAAACTGTTTGATTCAGACAATAACATCTACGGTTTGAGCCTCTTTAATTTTGTATATCATTTTGGGATAGTATTGATTTTTCCTAGAACTAATACTTTTTGAAGATTAGTCCTGCTCTCAACTTATACATTATCATAAAAACTTGATAGATTTGTCCTTAATGCTTAGCTAACCAACGAGCTTCCACAAAACTTCAGTTTTAATGATGAAATATATCTTACTTATAGACAACCCTTTTTTCACAGTTGTAATGAAGGTTCAATTTTGTGTCAACTAAATCATTTGAAAATCATTCCCCTAGGAATATGAACAAAATTTGCAAATAGTAAAATGGATCATATAGCGAAAAAATCCTCTCCCACTGCCCTCTCTGTGCTGTCCGCAGAAAGTAGGACTTTAGGTGAGTTAATTCATTAGTTCTTCTTTCCACATGTTTAGCTTGAATTATACTGTGAAACCGTTCAGTTGTCACTTGTTCATTTCGTTCATAATTGACTCACTACACAAAAAATAAAATTCTTTTGACCTCGAATGTTTTTACTTTGAAAAATTTTGGTCATAAGCCTTTTGTAAAATATTTTTTATGCGTCCTATCTTTGTTACTGAATTTTTCATACAGTAGTATTGTAAACCCAACTTTAGAAATCCAAAAAGAATAATGACTTTCAGAAGGCAAGTTTAAGAATCCAATATGAATGATTAATTTTAAAATATAAATTTACGAATCCAACAATAATAGTTAATTTAAGAACGCAAGTTTACGAGCCCAACAGGAATAACAAATTTAGGAACGAAAGACCAGGAATCCAATGTGAATAAGAAATTAAAGAACAGGCTGCCGTAGCCAAAGTAGCTTTTCGTGCTGCTGGTAAGCCAAACTAAATTTCTTCAGATCCTTTTTCGTCGTAATCTACTATGCATATTCCATTACAAACCACTTTAAAATTTAAAAATTAAATTTTTCGATTACAGGATACAAGCGAAAGAAAAGATTTGGTGCTTCTTCACTGAGTGGACCAAAAATTTTTTCTTTAAGCATAACTTGCTAAAAAATTTATTCAATCATCAATTCTACGATCATAAATGAAAACATCGTAATACGTGACTATGTATAATTGGGTCTGTATGGGCTGAAACAGTGCAATAAAAGAATGGTTGTATTGTTTTTGGCTACGTATGCAACAAATCCTGGAAGTATGTTATAAATACATATAATAGGACACGGGATGGACAGAATCCCGTTCTGATAGCATGAGCTCACTCAATATTCATTTATGTGTTCATGAAGGTATTCAGACAAACAATTTATGTCTCCGATTTTCTTCTTATAGGAAATTTCTAATCAACTTAAGAGCTAAAGAACTTTTTGAATCTGATTTTACAGGACACAAACACTTCATAACTGAGTAAAAAAATGCAATGATTGGAATTTTATACATTGTAGTTTTTGTACTTTTTATACCACAGACGCTGGTGCTTTCGATGTGGCATTGATGTCGTTGGCTTTCATCCAGTTTGCCGTCTTCATCGTCGATATTTTGCAAGTGAGTAGAATTTCAGTGCTTGCTTAACCACTCGCCTCCATGAAGATATTTTGGGGTATGCTCTTAAATTTGAATTGTGTGCAGACAAGATATTGAGCCTGTCACGTATAAACTCAAACATTCTTATCATTAACTGTTTAACATCGTATAATAGTCGTGGGTTGCAACCACTGTGAAAGGAAATGAAAAATTACGGTTAAAATTACAACTCACTGATATCAAAGCAGCTTTTTGCATTGCTGGTCATCAAATTTAACCGTATTTTTTGAATGAAATTAAAGTCATACGAATTGTAATTCATGTTAAGACCAAATTTCGTGAATCTGGAGTGTACTATGAATGGTAAAAAAATAAAAAACTGCACAAAAATAACAAATACAATGTAGTTTGTTGTTTGAAATTCTTTCAAGTTCTCGCTTCTCTTGAAACGCCTAGAACCGTTTATTCTAACAATAGTATACCTAAGCTTACAGCTCAGCTACAATAAACT